>VWZT01013287.1:337512-425114 GCA_013397055.1 Pachycephala philippinensis
AGCCGCGCGCCCCCCGGCTCGTCCCAAGCCCGAGTAAACCCCCCTCTCCATCCCTTAGCGCCCCCCGGTCAGGAACTTTTCCTGCCGTGCTCACGCCACTGCGCGGTGCGGGGAGCGCGGCCGGCCCCGCCGCCTCCGCGCCCCTCCGCGGAGCGGTGAGAAGAGATGGAGGGGGAGGGGGGATGCGCAGGGAGGAGGACGGGCTCCTCCTCTTCGCAGGACCCGAAAAGCTTCGGCCTCTCCCGGTTGGAACCGGCCGGCATCTGCCCGAGGCATGCGCCGTGCGCGGCCGGTGCAGGGACGGGGCTGGGCGGGGGATGCTGGGCGGGGAGACGGGAGGCCCCGGACCCCCTCAGTCCTGTGAGGTGCATCCCCCGAGAGCTTCGTGTGCGCCTCCCCCTGCCCGGTGACAGCCCCCAGCCGTAGCAGCTGTGCCTCTCCTCAAACTTCACCTGTGCAACCCCCTGGGACTTGCAGCCCCTGCGAGCCTCAGCCATGCCTTCCCCTGCAAGGTGCACCCATACACCCCATGAAAGTTTCACTGTGTCTCCTGCTCCGGTAAGGTGCACCTGTGCACCCCCCATGCACTCGTCTCTCGTTAACATCCCTGTATCCCCCTGCCAGGTGCACGTGTCCCTGTGAGGTGCGCCCGTGCACCCTCCTTACAAAGTTCCATCCTTGCATATCCTGGGAAATGGACTCCACCGTCAGGGAGTGCGGCTGTGTCACTGGCACTCTGCGGGATTTCCCTTCCCGGAGCTCACAGGCTATGCTTTGGTCCTGAGGAAGATGCAGTTGACTGGATCTTTGCTTCAAGCTAAAGCTTGATTTCACTGTGATGATTTCATAGTGGTTTCATTGCTTCACTTTTCTATTAAAAATAGTTCAGGAGTATGAGAGGAGGGAAGGGGGAAGGTTTAGATAAGGACTTGGAAGCCTTCCCACCCAGAGGAGCAGTGCCAGCACCCCACAGGCTTGTGCTGCATTGGGCATCCCTAGTGAGAAGCTGTTCCTCGGGTGGCTGTGGGACCTGCTCATGGCCAGGCACTGCAGCGCTGCCAGGCTGCTCGAGCGCCCGCAGAGTTCCCCTTTCTAACGAGCATCGCCTGCAACTGCAGCCGGAGCAACCCCCAGCTCCCAAAGCCTCTGAGAGTCTGCACTGGAGATCAAAATATGGGATTATAAAAGGCATAGTGGCACAGGTACAGTAGTGGATGAGTTGGCCAAAAAAGCATCTTCTGCTCAAAAGTGGAGCCTCCCGTGGGAGGGAGATCACCCCAATGACGAGAGGCGAGGTACACGGCACCCCTGCAGCCCCCCTAACATCTCACCTCATCACGGAAGGAGCAGTTGGACTCCTGCACTTGGGAGATACCTGGCAGCCCCAAATTCACCAACACAAAGAGTCAGTGGATGGGGGGAAAAAAACCTGAAAAAATCAGGGCAGTGTTTGCCTTTGAATTCTGAAAGCTTCGGGCCAAAGATAGGAGATTGCTGTTTCAGAAATATAATTAAGATAATGCTTAGTTCCCACATGCCTGGGTTAAGCAGGCATTTATTTTTGTTTCATCCTTTCTAGTCAGATGCATTCCTTATTTATGAAATTACTACAGTAATAAAAACAACTCATTCCTTAAAAAAAAAAACCAAAAACCAAACAAAAAAACCAACCTACTGCAGTTATGTAACAGCCAAGGGAGCTCCCAATTCCAGGCTATGGACCTGAGTGTTTGCGGATGAGTTATCTTTAGAAAAGCACTAAATACTTGTTTACTATTTATGCTGCCACATTTGAACATCTTATGAGCAGCAATTAATATCTCCTGTTCCCCCGAGATAAGGGGGTATCATCTTTGGCCACAGCAAGGGAACTGAGGCAGAGGGACTCAGTGATTTATGCACCATCATGCAGTGACTCAAAGAAGACACAAAGCACTGGACCAAATTTCCTGAGTCTTTCCTTGCTGTATGAATGCCAAACTTTGCCTTTCTTATTGCAAAGCCAGGATTCAGCTTTCTCTGTAAATTGGGGTGAAGGGGAGGTTCTGGGGGTGCTCCATGATGGGTAGGAGGGAAGGAGGAGCTGAAAGCTGTGACTGACCGAAGCAAATGTCAGTGAAAATTAAGGACCTCTCTGAACTCAATTGCAAAAGCCAGTCAGGTTCACAGACAGCAGATTTGGGTCCCTGGAATGAAAAGGATATTGTTAACAGCAACTTGCTGGCAAGGCAACTGCTCTGCCAGGAGCTTTTGGTCTTTAAGAACACAGTTGTCATCCCAAGTCACTGAGGATTTTACTCTTGAGTTTACTTCTGCTCCTTCAGGACCTGAGGGTAAATCTCCCACATGCCATGACCGACTGCTGAACCTCACAGATAGAACTAATTTAATTAAGATGGACAGTTTAAAGTTTGAATGTCGTGCCAGCGCTCTCAGCAGCTCTCACTGCTCAGTGTAAAACAGGAGACTGTACAGATGTTTGATCCATTGGTACATTGGGGAAAAAAGCCTAGAATAATGAGGGCAGGCTGTGTGACTCTGGGGGCTGAGGATGTTTGAGTATTTCAGTAAGAAACATGCTTTCCCTTCAGCAGGTCTGCTTTAGGCTGACTTTGCTTTGGATTAGCACATCAAACCAGTAAGCCTTGGAAATGCCATTATTTATCCTTCCCAAATCAGCATCTCTCATCTTGGGTCAAGGGAAGTCACTCCCTCTCACGAGCCCTAGGAAGCACCCAGCAAATGTAGAACAGAATTACCAATTCCCCTGCTGACAAGATCATGCCTGGCTCTTGGTCTGAAATTTTAGGTTTTCTGTCCAGCCCTGGGCTTTGCATAACTTGAAACATCTTCCAACTAGATTTATGGTAACTCTTGAAGCAGTGAGATCTGTGTGATTGCAAATGAAGCAAATAATTCAGGAAGAGCAGTTGCTCTCTCAAAGCACCTATACCTGAAGAGTGGGGAACACCAAGGCAGGTCCCCTGCAAACCTCCGTGACGCACTGCTCAGTGTCTGCCGGACAAGGAGAGGTCCTGCTGGCTCTTCTGCAAAAGCTGCAAGCAGCCACAATCCTTTGCTCATCAGGGGCTGTATCTATCAACCTCGGCAATTAACTAGTTGACAGCAAAAGCTGCCCCAGGTTATATTAATGCAGTGATTCCGGAACAGCTCATCCCAGCAGGATGAGGCTGTCTGTCAGGGATGGCTCCCAACTTGTCCTTTGCAATATCTCCATCAGTGAGCAGGGGGGAAGATATTCAGGTTTAAAGATCTTCTCAACTACCTCCAGGTTCTCCTCCAACCTGGACCTTGGTCATTTCAACTGTTTTTGCCACGCTTGACCCAAGACGCCCGGAGCAGACTGAGCATCCCCAGCACCTCTGGCTGTTTGGTCGCAGTGACCTCCCACCCTCCAGCTTTGCTGGGCTGGGGAAAAAGTAAAAGCTTCTTTGTTGACTGCAGATGTGCATATGAATGTGAGGCATTTGCCTAATAGATATCTTCCCAAAGGGGGATTAATTAGCATCCCAAGATTTTCTCGCTGCACTCCCTCTGACTGCAGCAGCTCTGCAGCGCTTTCTCTTAGGGACGCTGGTTTCCTGCTGAGAGCGTGTTGCTGGTCCCTTTCCCACTGCACAGACCCCCAGGGCTGAGGATTCACAAATCTCCTGCTCAGGAGCCAACACTGGCAGTAGCTCCCGTGCTGTGCTGTGGGAGTGTCTGGCACTCACACATCCTGGTTTAACCACACACACATCCTGGTTTCCCCAGTCCTGCCGTACGCTGTGACCCATCACAGCAGTGATGAAGGCTCTCTCCTTCCCTGCCTGTCTGGGTGCTGTGAATAAGTCACTAGAAAACCTGACATGCTGAATTATTTCCAGCTGGTAAAAATCCATGAATTGGTAACCAGCGCCAGAGATAGGATCTGCTGACACACATAGATCTCTGCTGGTGTTGGAGCTGGCTAGCCTCTGCTTTGGGCACAGCAAAATGGGAAAACAGGCCCATTTGGAGTCAGGGAGCCTCACAACCCAATGTGGATCTCAAATAGATCAAATGGATCATGTGCTAAAAGCAGTTGATTTTATATGTAAAAGGGAGTTCAGGGTGACTAGCTCAGCTGTGTTAAGTCTCCCCGGGGGGATCTCTGAAGATTATCTCTTCCTACAACTTTTTTGGGCTGAAGGAATTTTGTGGGTTGTGAATTAAATACAAATGTTTCCCAAACAGTGTGCATGCCCACAGCTGGCTTTATCCTGTGGCGAATGGGGATTTTGGAACTTGCATGTGCATTTAATGTACAATAACATCTATGTTGAAGAAACCCCATTCTAGATCAAAGCAACAATAAAGTCTGACCTATGTAGCAATTACTCAGAGATTTTTCTGAAGCGTCTCAGTGCAGCCATCAGGAATACTTTCAAACAAAGAAGTGTTCAAGACCAGAGTGGATGGGGCTCTGAGCAACTTGGTCTAGTGGAAGGTGTCTTTGCCCATGGCAGGGGATTGGAACTGAATGATCTTTAGGGTCACTTCCAACCCAAACCATTCTATGATTCTATAGAGATTTTAAGCATCTTCATTTAAGGAGTAGTATTTTCTGACACTGGATATGAAGTCCTGGGGAGACAACATATCTTTCTTCCTTATAATATTTTTGCTGCAAGCTTAGATTTTAAAAAAAAAAAAAAAAAAAAAAAAAAAAAAAAAAAAAAAAGGTTGGGTTTTTCCCCCAAATGTTACCAGAGACTTTCACTTCAGTTAGCTGTAAGAGACAGAGCTGTGCTAGCAGAGCAAGCTCTGTGATGTATGGCAGAGGCTGTCTAGGGGCTGTGTTGGGAGCACAATGCCACAAAGGAGGGGACAAAACTTCATGTGTCCTGAAAAAAGCTGAGAGCATGAGAGCTCTTATGCACGTGGGGGTAACACATGTGGTGTGAGCCAGGAAATGCTAATTTCTTGGGGTTTTTAGTGCAGGACTTTGCACCTTCTTTGTAAATTAGCAACACCGCTCTGGAAAATTGCCTGCCTCCACAGTCAGTTCCTTCTCTTTCTGTAAATAACCTCCAGCCACCTGAATTTTGGCTACCTGCTTGGGTCAGCAGGGTAGCACTATTACAAAATCTGCTGCATCATGAACAACTCTGTCAATGTGTATCCATCTTTGCTACGGAAGAAGAGGAGAACATGAGGTTAATGACTCTACTTTTGACCAACAGCTATTTTGCTGGTGTTTTAAACAATGATTGTTTTAACTAACGATCACCAAATTACAGCTGTGGCTTTATGATGGGACTTGGATGAGGAGCATCCTATTTACCCTCTATGTGTCAGGCACTGCAGCTTCACAGCAGGCAGGGGGAAAGGAGTTTGAAAAGGACCAAGGGGAGGTAAAAGGAGGAAAACAGGAAGAAAATTGGAGCAGGGAAAGTATGAGGATATTCTGTAGCAAGGAGAGGAAAATTAGATGTCAAACCAACCACGGGTAGAGAAACCTCAAAATCTGACTACTGAATGCCCTGGCTCAAGATGAGCTCTGCAGTGATAAGGCAGGAAAAGATGTGGCAAGGTTACTTGAAATTTTTCTGGCTACATTTGAGAGTCAGTTCTGCTGCTGAGCAAAGGAAAGTCACATTTTCAGCTTGGCCTGCAAGGCTGCTGTGTAACTGCTTGCAAAGTCCAGCAAGTGCCCCAACTCCTCCAACAGCAATGTGTGTGTAGCCTCTGGGGAGGCAATATAGATCATCCCTTGAATGGGTAGGGCTCATGTCAGAGCTGATTTTACACTGGTTTTTCCAGCACTTGATCCAGGCTGGGATTTTTCTTTCCTTGCATAATGCCTTTCAGCAAAGAGCTGAGGCAAATTTTCAGGTATTTCCAGTTTTCCTGCTCAGTGATGCCTCCAGGCCCCCGTGCTGCAAGACACGGACCACAGGTCCCCTTCCCTCTGTACATGGGGTGGGGGGACACTCACTCCAGATGACACAGAGACCTGGTCTCCATCTGGAGAAGCAACATCTGTCACAGAGAGAGGCATCTGACTGATCCTCCCTTCTCTGTCTGGGGGACCTCAGCTTCTTAAAATCCACAGCTGCCTGATGCTTGCTCCTCTCCACAGAGATCTAGGAGCCCAGTATCCTCCTCAAGGCCAGTGTGAGCATGGGGAGAGGTGTTGGGCGTCATCAATTAGGGTCTGCAAAGGGATTTTTGGGGAGCCCTGGACTGACCCTGAGCTGGCCACAGGCAGCAATGCTCAGATGTGCCCACTGCAAAGGGCACTCTGGACATCTGCTCAAGGAAGGTTCCACCCCAAAGTTCACTGGTGGCGCAGGAGGACAGACCTGCTGGAGCAGGACACAGCCACACATCTGTTTCACAGACTGCTTTCCAGTGTTAGATGCAGACCTGCCTGGAGAACCAGGAGTCCCCATTTTCCTTGTGTAGACAAAGCTAGACCAGCTTCAGCCTGGGCTCTGCTGAGAAGTCCAGTTTGGTTTTGTGTGTGTGCTGCTCTGGTTTTGCTGTAGTGAGGATGTTGTGATCCTTGGGTGCCCTATTTCCTTTAAAACTGGAGTCCTGAAAGCTTGTGAAGTTTGAAAGATCTGGTGAAATTTTCATAATGGTGAGGTTGCTATTGTTGATTGCACTGGGCAAATTCGAAAAACACCGTGACTTCCCATGGCACCACAATCCAGAGCAGTGACCACAGCCTGGCACCCTGCAGAGGCCAGGGCAGGGAAGAGGCCATCCTGCCATTGTAGGTGGATAAAAGTGGGCTGAAACACAGCCAAAGTGAGCCAGCCGTGAGTCACCTGTGATCCTGCATCCTCAGTGTTGGCACTGAACTGCTCCCTCTGTGTCAGACAGCTGCTGTGCCTGTCTGTTTGTCCCGCTGGGAAAGTGGGTGAGCACCTTCCTAGAATGAAACCGCTGTGCAAACACACACTCATGCCATTATCCTGCAGCTCACAGATGAATCTGAACTTGATTAAAAACATAATCAGGGCAACTGATGCAGCAGGGGCCAGGGAAGCAAGGATGGATACAGGCAAGAGGTTCAGGGCTGGAGCTGCAGGGGCTGGATGACAGCAGCTGTCCTCAGAAAGTAGCAGCCTGTGACCCTGGAAAAAACGAGCCGTATTGTGAGAATATCGACATCACCCAGTCAATGGTGCCAGCCAGCCAGGGAGAGGAAGGAGGTTTGCACGTCCCGAAGGTAGGTAGCTTCGTTCTGGTCTGGCCCGAGGATGAATTGACTCCAAACTTGGGAAGGGTGCAAGCAGCTCCTTGGAAAACAGAGAGCCGGTGCAGCTTCAGCTGCAGGAGGTGCCTCCTGCGTGGAGAGGAGCCAGACGAGCTGATCGCCCCACGTTCGAGTTTTGCTCTGGGATTTTTGCCGCACCGTGGAGCCAGAGGGAGCCCAAGGGTGCCCTGGGATGCTCGGAGGGGAGCGGAGCGGAGCCGCCCCAGGGGACGGGGCTGCCCTGGGTGCGCTGTCCTGGCCGGGCTAAGGGAGGACGAGAGGGGCTCATCCCGCACTGTGCAGCGCTGGGGAAAGCAAATGCACACAGACCTCCAGTGGCCCTCCCGAGTACTACACGGCACTGCCGCTGTCACTGTCACTGCCACTGTCACTGCCACCCCAGGGACGGGGACCTCGCCTGAGGCGCCTCTTCTTCCCCTGCCTCTGCAAGTGAGTGAACAACAGCTCATGGGCACAGTGAGGGGTCCTGTAGGAAAGCAAAGGGATATGGAAGAGTTCCTTCTCTCCTCCCTGCTTCGGTGGCCAGTGCCTCAAGCATAAGGGCGGCCGAGGCTGCAGGCTGTGCTTCAGGTCTCAGGGAGGAGACGGGACAGTGCCTGTGCAGCAGGGCACTGTGTGACACTGCCCCGTGGCAGCCCTGGGCTCCGTCTCACTTCTGAGGCCCAGAGCCCTCAGCTTCTCTAGGAGGGTGCTCTCAGGCACACGTCCTTGGAAATGCAGATAAACCTGCACAGTCCTAACGTGGGTCTGGGCCCTGGGTGGGCTCAGCTGCTTACAGCCCCCTGCTGCGCATTGGAGACGTGAACCTTGAGAGCAGGTGAGACAGTCAGGGATCTCATTTCCCAGACTTGACCATAGGCTTTCTTACAACGAGGGACCAGTGCTCAGGGATACTCAGTGGGAAAGATACTTGAGGTCCAGAAAAGGTCTGCCCTAAGGATTTTTACAGTGCATCACCAGGACAAGCATCACACATAACCTTCCACCCTCAGGAATGGGTTCGGTACAGAAACTCTGTGCCTCCCTCCCTCCTTCTTTGAGATGCGGAGGGGCTTTCCCATGCCATCCTCCCTCCTGGTGTTGTCATGCAGACAGGCACAAGGCTTGAACCCATCAGCTTCGTGTGATTTCATCAAACCCTTCTAACGACCAGCACTTCTTCATGTGCCTCTATTGTAAACACCTCCATAAGGAATGGTTACTCATTTACAAGGTAGTGCTCTACGTGTCAGGCTGCTGCTCCTGGGAGGAAAAAAAAGTAGCAATACAAACCCCTAGGGTTTGGTGATGATTTCCTGGGTTTAACAATGACCAAGGAGTTAGGTTTGGGGCTTTTTTCTTTTGTGACCGCTTTGCACCACATGGGAAAGCTGGTTTTACTCAGCTTAAATTCTTAGCCCCAGTCTCCTCCATGGCTTTTTCTGACTTCCCCGATGTCCATCACCTTCCTGTCATGCCCTCTGCAAGAGGCAGAGTCATCTCAAAATTCAGGACAAATGATTTAGATACCAAGGAGGTATCTTGTGTGGCTACAACAAACGGGTTTTATAAGGGAAAAACCAAGAGCAGTGCTGAACACAAAAGGGAAGATCAGAGGATTTGAGTTCAAGGCTTAGTGTCTAATTTCAGCATGTCCAAGTGAGGATTGAAGCCTGGTAAGAAAAACCTCCTTCCTGCTGTCCCCCATCCACCTGCTGGTGCTCCCTGGGGGATTGCTGCTGACTGCTTCGAAATTCAATTTCTGTGCTGGCAGTGGCATGTTGGGCCTGGCAGTAATTGCTTTGCCAGACAACTCTCTGGTCATCACTGCCTGCATTCTGGGGGGCCAGAGTGCCTGTGATGTGGTGCTGGGATAGTGCCAGAAGTCACAGGGCTGCAAGAAGCCCCATGCTTTTGGGTCAGCACCACCTGCACTCAGCTGTGCCTCCATTTTTGGCACACCAAGGCGTGGGGCTCAGTGCCTTGCTTTTGCTGGGGTTTGGAGCCTTGAATTAGCAGCACTGAGCTAACAGCCTTCCCTACCCCATCGCATCGCATCGCATCCCGTCCCGTCCCACATCCACCTGGTTCCTGCTGTATGCTCCCGGTGCACTCTGGGGTGCCCAACCTGGTGGGAAAGCTTTTGAGGGTCTACAGGTTCCCTTGCTGATGCTCACCCTCTGCTGCTCCCTGACTACCCCGTGCTATTTCCAGTACATCTCCAGAAAATAGCTCACTCCCCCCGACACCACTGGCTCTCTACAGCAGGGAGCGAACTCAGCAATTTACCAGAGGGATTCTGATACTTATTTTAGACTCCTATTTTAGCCTTCTTTTTCTTTCTAAATGTGTTAAGTTAATCCCTTTTACAGCTCTGGGAGCAAGGTGCTGTTAGTGCAGCATTGCAGGGCCCCCAGAAAGACTTATCGGCTTCCCAGCCTCACTCCCTGCAACCTGCTTTCCTCACCTTGCCCCCATGAGCCTCCTTTAATTTGGACAATAAAAGATGCTCTGAGCTAAGCAGCTGCTTTTTATTACTATTATTATTTTTAAAGCTGCAAACATCACCATCTCTTCAACTACAGCAGAGAAGGTGAAATGGAAAATGTGGGGTTTGGGTATGCCTGATCCAGCATGGCAGCAATGTTGCTTGGGACTGAAAACTTCAGAGTCCTAATGTAAATCAAAACTGCAGGTTATATCTATTACCTTGCAATCTGCTCCATCTCTATATCCCTCACTGCAAATATTCCTTCCCAAGACCATGCTTTGCCATGGGATCTGCCTTGTGTCTGCCCTGTGCAGAAACCTGGTCTCCAGAAAACCTGTGTGTAACTTGTGTGGGTCATCTCAGTTTCAGTGGCTGGGAGGAGGGTGATATGCTGTGGTCATGCGAGTCTCTTTTCAGTTGTTTTAGCACATCAATATGCTGGTGCAACCAGCCCAGATGACATCTGTTATTTCTGCAATGCCAGCTGTGTATCATCTTTACTCACTTTCTATTAGATCCAGCTGTTCTGGCTGATATGCTATTCACCTTTTCAGCTGGTTCAGCACTTGGCTACCAGGAGGTCACTGGATGCCACTTTGAAACAGGCTCAGTGCCTTACAGCTGTTCTGCTGGGGCGAGGATGGATTTCATCCACCTGTTTGGACTATGAGCACCTTGAAAGATCAGCTGGCCTTTGCTACCAGCACGAGGTCACTGCCATACCTGCAGGCTTCAGGAAGAACCCATAAATCAGTCTGGACCTGAAGTTTGAGTAAATGGTGTAATCTGGAAAGTGCAGCTCAGCAGCTCATGCCCCACTCTTGGGAACCACAGGTTCACATCACAGCATGACCAGGTCCTGACTTCAGCTTTGTTAGGTGGGAGGGGATGCCATAGTGATGCATATACTAAAAATACCTACTAAATATCATGTAGCAGCCCAGCTCTGGGGGAAAGCATGGCCAGGGCTTGGGCATGGGGGAGGATACAAAGGCAGGGTGAGTGACTGACCAATACACATAACTGCAATACAGGAGATGGGAAGTAAGCAAAGAACAAAATGTTGGGATGTCATATTTCATAGAGTGACTCGCTCTTGTGGGCAGTGATTTCTCTAAGTAGCTTTATTTTTTATTTTTGTTCATCTGTTTGCCCATGTTCAGCCTCTAAAACAGCATTGCTGGTTGAGATGGGACCAGAATTTATGAAGATTTCCTTCATCAAATAAGGAGTATTTCCATACTCTTCCAGGTCAAAGTTAATCTGATCTGTCATTAGAAACCTTTATAGATGGGGAATCTGAACCTTTCTTCAGTAACTTGATCTCTGTTTTTATTGTCTGGTGTTTAAATCTCCTTTTAGTTACTTGTCTAACTTGAGCCACTTTTGCTGGATATTACTCCAATTATCTCTTGTCCTGTCAGGATCTGAGGGACAATGACTGACCATCTCCAGCTTTACAGCAACCTTATACGTATTGGAAGATTATCATCTTTTGGCATTTTAACTTCCTTTTCTAGACTGAACAAGCCAAGACACATCTGAAACTCAGAGATTCAACTCTTTGTTGCAACTATTGTGATTTGAAGTGTGTTTCTGCCTTGGTTCCCAGTGGCATTGCCACTGCCCGACTTCTCCAGGAGGCTTCCCAGGAGAGGACGCAACCTGTGTCTTTGGCTTTGAGCTTCCTGGTGGTTTTGGCTGCTTCTGGTGCTGTGGACAGGGAAGGAAGTTGAGCAGAATCTCAACTGCAAGGCTTTTGATTTGTCTTTGCTCAGTGCAAAAGCCTGTGCAACATTCCTGGAGCAAGGTGGCCTGGGCTGGTAGTACATCTTTCTGTGGGGACATGCCTGGGTACATTTTTCTTCCCCTTCCTGTAGGGAGAAGGTGGAAATCTGCTCTCCTTGGGCTTTTCCCGCACGTTTCCTTTCCTCTCTGTAGGTGGGAGCTTATGTAACTGGTGTGCTGTCACAGAAGGCCACCTGGGCCACATGTCCCACACCTTCTGGGAAAAGGAGGACAGGAGAAAGGACAAAAGGCAAGTCAGCCCCCAGACAGCACATCCATACCATGGTGAGGTTTGGTTTCCTTGTGGCTGGGTCTACACTGAAGCCCCCCTGGGTCCCCAGTGCTGAGGACAAGTTTTGAAAACTTAATTTCTGCTTTCGATATTTCCCCGCACGTCTCAGAGGCCCCACGGGGAATCTGCATCCTGCTCAGGGACTTCCCTCCATTACTTGTGGCAGGCATGAGGCAGTTCGTAGGCTGGAGGGACACACTGGGAACAGCACGTTTAGCTCATTTTGCTATCTCAGAGGGACTGATTGTAGGGAACAGCTGGTCCGGCCAGGAGAAAAGTGCGATAGCGAGATGCCAGATGAATAAGACTGAACACAGCTTGTCCCAGCTTGCCTGTCCCTTCCAGCAGATCAAACCAAAACTGACCCATCCCAGCAGGTCACTCAGATGAGAGCAAATGCAAGTCAGTGCCTTAATGTTAAAAATCAATTTTCCTCACAGAAAAGGACCTGTTTGAAGGACCCAGCACCCTGCATCCCTTGTGCCCTGCTCTGATGCTGAGGGACTCCCAGGATATTTTACTGTACTGCTAACAATGCTCAGTTTTTTGTTGTAAATTCTGGTTGTAAATCCTTGTAAATATCATGCTGGGTGCAGCTTCCTCCAGGGACATCCACCTCCTCAGCCCAGAGGCAGGTGGCCATTGCAGGGGATGTTCCAAGACTGCTGGTGCTTCTCACCCCAAGGCACTTTGCAAATTTTTGCCTCTCCTCCTAAAGCAGCCTTGGCTCATTGTGTGTGGGAGATCAAGTTGTCAGCCACTGAAATCTCCTGCCAGAATGCTGAGATGCTGGGGTCCTGCAAGAACTTTGGTTTTAATTTACATTAAGTGTCCAGTTTAATCATGGTGCTTAATGTCAGGAAAGGGATGGGATCCACCTCCCAGACCCAACTGCCTCGGCTGCGGGGAGAAGCTCTACAGGAAGGGATATGAACATAGCCATAATCTCACTCTTCCAGTAACATTTGGGTAGAGAAGCATTTTCTCTTTAAGCAGGTAAGGACAGTGTAGTGTTCTTGCCTAAACAGAGGAAGCTGATACCATTTCACAGCCTACGTGATGTCCAGCTGCTCTGTATGGGCAGGAATCTGCCCCAGGCCCCCTGTCAGAGCCACCAGTCCCCTCGAGATGGTCCAGTGCCTGCAGAGCACCCTCAGTGGTGCTCTGTGCCTCTGCATGGCCAGCTGAATGGGGCCCAGGCTGGCTCTGCTTTGCAAAACCAGACCCTGGTGCAGGTAGGCAGTGCCTGGTGGGGACACTTGCATCCAGACTCCAAGATGTCATTGTTTGAGACTGGAGGAGCTCCAGCTGATCTGTTTGTTGACTGTTGTTGTGACTTTTTGGGTTAAACAGGCAGCTGGACAAAGGGCTTTGGGTAGCCCTTGTTTTAGCTGCACACGCTACAGCCTCCCCTGCAGAACAATGCCTGGCCCCCAAGTGTGTGTAGCCAGAGCTTGGCAGAGTGTGGTTTTCTCTCCCTGTGAAATTTTTTAGGGTGTCAAAGAAAAGAATAATAAATCTGTTATGAGTTGCCATGAAAAGCCACAATCACCGAAGTGTTTTCCAGCTGTAAACCTGAAGAAAGATCCCAGTGTGTGCAACTGAAATGTTTCGCTTCCATTTCAAGAATGCAGCAATTGCCTGTCACCCCACTCCAGCTGCAAAACAATATGTGTTCAGCAATGTCAAGTGTGGTTCAAAAAAATACTTTTCCAACTTGCAAAATTACTCGAAGCCAACTTTTTTTTTTTTTCCCCCAGCAGAACACAATGTTTTTAGCTCATCTGATCAATTTTTAATTTTCCCATGAATCTTGTTAGCCCAGCAGCAATCCAATGAACTCCAAAGGGTAGCTGGGCTCTGCCATTTCTGTGAGCACTAGAGGAATAAATGTGGCGTGTGGAGTGATTTATGCAAGTTCACTTGTGTTTCCCAGTTGTGGTTGCAGTTCCCCTGCAGCTTCAACACTCTTCAGGAATCTTCTTGCTTCTTGCCCTACTGCTGTGCTCCTGAATGGGCTGTCTGGGTCTCCCATCTGTGCTGCTGTCTCCCAGCCCACCCACACCAGATCAACCTGTCACTGTGACGAGCGTGGAAAAAGGAGCCAGGAGTGGGGCTAAGACGTGTCTGTGTCAGCCCACCTGACTGCCCAGCAGTGTCGGGCCAACGCCTCCACCAGCCTCTGACTGTGGCAGAGAAAGGAGGAGACATCAGAGGAGGACACCAAGGCTGGGGGAAGCAGAGGCACAGAGTTAGGAGCTAGTGGCACTTGGAAGTTTATTTCATAAAGATGTATTTCAGAGGGAGGATTTAATTTTGGTTCATGAGGAAAATGTCTGGGCGGGGAACAAGATAGAGGCAGTAATTTTGTTATTAGGCATCTGAAAAGATCATGGATTTCTGATGAGCTCTGAGACCTGCAGAGCTTCTCCTGGGTCTGAGATGTGAGTCGAGCATGGGATGAAATCAGTTCCTGGGATGAGTTAATATTTAACATCATCAAACAGGGAATGGGAGGGAAGGCAGCGAGGGAGGCTGCACGGGGCAGTCAGGCCCTGTGTCCTGCCAGGCACAAGAGTCATGGAGAGAGTCCCAGATGGGGACTGCCTCCCTTGGGGTGGACAGGAACAGTGACCGAGCCAAGGCAGCCAGAAAGCAGAGATCCCAACCAAATCCCTGCAAGGGGGAAAACAAAGGTATTCCCACTGCTCCTTCAATCTCTAGTTGCTGTTGAGGACATATTCAATAGCTCCCATTATGCTGCTTGGAGAGAATCCTTAAAAAAAGAATCAAGCAGAGCTGAGATTCCAGCAGAACTTATAAGTTCTTCCTGGATGCTAAACTCTTTGGGATGAGAAATTCCCTGAACTGCAGCTCTGAAGCACATGATACAGCACAGACCTGCTTCTCCTCTGGGGGCTCTCCTGACTGCAGCAGGAATGTGTAGGTCTGGTGTGGCCTCATGGGACCTGGCGTATCTGTGGGCTCCTCTTCAACATGTCAGTAGCTGCTGGCTGTTCCACACAGCCTTCAGCCTGGGTGCAATTCTCCCCAGGGCTCCTTGGCAGATTTGGCTTTGACTGAGGACACAGAATCATAGAATGTTAAGTGGTTTCTTCCTAATATCTAACCTAAATTTCCCCTCTTTTAATTTGTATCCGTTACTCCTTGTCCTGTCACTACAGCTCCTGATGAAGAGTCCCTCTCTGGCTTCCCTGTAGGCCCCGTTCAGATACTGGAAGGTTCCTATGAGGACTCCACGCAACCTCCTCTTCTCCAGTCTGAGCAGCCCCAACTTTCTCAGCCTGTCTGCAGGGGAGCTGCAACTTTGAATTGCCATGACCCAGGTGCAGGACCTTGCACTTTGCTTTGTTGAACTTGAGGAGGTTTGCATTGGCCCACCTCTCGAGCCAAAGCTCCCCATCACCTTCCGTGCTGGCTGGGGGATCAGGGGGTGGCCTCAAGAGTTAACAGCCACTGCCAGCTGTGGCTCTCCAGCAGGGACAGAGAGGGCCCGGGCACCCCGCCAGGAGGTAATGCTGTTTGAGCACTGCTGGCAAAGACTTCAAACCCCTCAGCTAATTTCGGATGTTCTGCTTGTGACATGGAAAGCTGCATTCCCATCTAGGAAAGAGCTCTTCCCTGGGACTAGGAAGGGAAGGGCCTATTCATTAATATAACATTGTCAAGAGTGGCACATCTATCTTTCTGAAAGCCCTGGCTGAGGTAGTTTCCTTCATATGACACTTTTCCTCCAAAGAGCCCCAAAAATGCTGCAGAAGAGGCCATCACAAAGCACTGGAGACACAACACAGGACAACCCTGCAGGACACTCCCTCTTCTTCCAAGAGTCTGAGAGAATTAAAAAATGCAGAATATTAAAATCAGAGAGAAAAAACTGGGCAAAGTCATGCTTACTTTTCCACACTGGAGTTACATATAACTTTTTCATTGGAGTTACCTATAACTTTTTATCTACAATAAAAATAGCTATATCTATATCTATAATAGATAAAACCTTTTCTTTAAGCCAGTTAAAAGAGAGTTTTAACTGGATCAGACTTGGACCCTACGTGTTAGGAGCAGAGCATCCTGCCTATCTGTGAGGCCCAGGGAAGAAAACAGAAGCGAGCTTGTCCCCAACTGGAGATGCCATTTTTTTTAGCTCTCCCTGGTTTAGGAGTTGCTGGGGAGCTGAGGAGAGCCACCCAGGCTCCCTTCGGTGCTCCCTTGTGGAGACACAGCCTCTTCTACTGCAGTAGAAGACTAAACATGGAAACCAATCTGAGGACGCTAGATTCCCCATGTCTGGCCTGGGAAGGGTGATGAGAGTGATGCCTTAGGTTTTAACTTTTATATTTTTTGAATTCTGTATTCCCAGTATGTAACTCTGCAGTGTCCTGTAGCCTGTGAGCTGCTGCTCTCTCATGCTGAGACAGACAGAACAAAGCCTCTCCAGGCTGCTCTCCAAGGACACCCAGACTGTCCTAGGCCCAAAATGTGTAAACCAGCATCTTGAGAAGGGGGGCAAGCTGAGGGGAAATTACATCATTAGCTAAAGTTTAATTGGTGAAATTGGGTTGATATGCAAATGGACCAAACCTATAAAAGTGTGAAGAACTCGTGACTCGGGGTCCATCTTGGGTGTAGCCTTTGGCCTGCCCAGGGTGTGCCTCTGAAGGCCTTTCAAATAAATATCCACCTTTATTCTCTTACTCCTGTCTAGTGTCTGTTTCTAGGTTGGCCTCTTTAGGCATCAGGAGTGGAGACCTTTTATCAGTGAGGGATTTCTCTGGAGTATGGTGCTGACAGATGCCAGTAATGAGATCATGGAAGAGGCAGCAGCATCAGATGACCCGATCAGTCTCTCTTTATCCTGGATGTGTGTCTAACCCAGAGCCTCTACCTTGTAATGCACTGGGGCTGTGGCCTGCTGACAGTGTGAGATACACATGACCTGTGACAAAACTTGGCAAGGCTGAAACAGTGTCCCCTAGCCCTTGCCATGGTCTCTCTCCCACCTTCTGCATTGTAATGATCAAGGCTGCTGGATTTAGGAAGTTTGGGATGGCGATTGCTCCCGGTCTGTTGTCAGCTATATGGTGAAGTTTTACTCCTAGCTGCCTGGTTCCCCAGGGAAACAGATATATGGTCATAAGGATGTCACCATTATTACCATGACTCTTCTGGGTAAGCTACAGGGTAATGCATTCATTCCCCTGCTTTGCTGTCCCTATTGGGTAAGTATGTCACTGTGCCTGGCAGACTGGCCCTGCCTTAGATCCTGTAAATGTGGTGCCAGTGTCCGCGCTGGGATTTTCATATCCTAATCCCCACATGTCTGAAAGTTTCAGTCAAAACTGAGAACAGGATGGGGATGAGGACTCCTTTCTGACCAAAGCTTATCCAGACAGAGCCCTTCTGGCTTTAGAGATGGGAGAGTGCTTTGTGCAGGGGCTGAGAGGGCAGTGAGGGTCCTGCTGAACAGGAGCTGCTGCTGCCAGGACACCGGAGAAGGAAGAGTGAGTGCCGCTGACTCTGACAGCAATCCCGAGGCTTTGGCATCATATCCTCCCTCATCAGTGTCAATTACTTGGGACTTTGTGGAATTTAGGCTTAGGGCATGTTTCTTCCCCACAATGGTTAAAAAGGCCTCAGATCTATATGAATAAACCTGCTTATTTTCAGTCCAGAAAAAATAAGGAATGCCATGTACTACCATACTGTGCTACAGGTTTTTCTCATCACTCAGGGGGTGTGCAACTGAAGATTGTGTCTCTGCTGGGACTAAGGGACACCAAGAAATTCTCAGCATCACTGCTGATGATCTGAATAGAGAACAGAGAGGGAACACAATCTCTGTGCTGAAAGTAGCAAATCCAGGCACAAAAAATGAAGTGACATCCACAGCAACAAGACAAGCCTCTGGCAGAGATAAAATCTCCTCAGTCTCCTATTTTGCCCTGACACTGTCTGCATGTTATAGCTGCAAAAGGCTGCAGGAGCACTGGGATGTGCCCTCCGGGCCCTCCATGCTGGGGTCACGCAGTAGCTGATGTTACTGCCACAACCGAGGGTCCCACGTGGCTTCCCGGGAGTCTCCATCTGACTGCTCCGACCCTACAGCACAGATGTTCCCGTGCCCAGTGGATATGTCAGGATTTCTGGGCATCTGCTTGCCTGGTAGGATCGGCTGCCCCAGTCAGGCTGCCTGACATGTGTAAATTATGGACAAATGTGCTGCAGTCTACAAATACCACCAGAGCAGAGACAGAGAGCACGTCCCCAGGAACACGGAGAGCTGGCTGCCCTCCTCTAGTTGTGACGTTTTGTGCACATGTAGCAAGTGCTTTCTGTCCTTAGCTCTCCTAGATCTTCCTTACAAATCCACCTCAGCTTAACAGGCTTGCTGCAGAGAGTGGGAGATTTTCCTTTACTCCACAAGTGCAGTTGGGATGTGAAGCTGAACAGGTTCACACACTGGACTCAAATGTTGGCACCAAGACTTAATGCACAGCTGTGGAGGAAGGGAGCAGAGAGGATGGGGAAAGAAACCAAGAATGGGGAAAAAGAGGTGTTTGTTTGTAAAGGAGGAGCAAAGAGCCAGGGAAAAAAAAAAAAAAAGAAATGCAGAAAAATTAGTGAGGGAAGAGGAAAGAGCAGGGAATGAAAGAGGGAGTTTTAGAAAATTAGGGGATGCATTTATTGTGCTGCAGGTGCTTGCCCACACCAGACTAATGTTCAGCTGGTTCTCTTAGTCCTCTCAGGGAGAGAGAGCTGGCATCTCTCTAACTACAAACCACATATGTGCAAATAAAACCCACAGCAGCTGAAACACCCTGAGATGAAACACAGGAGATTCAATTACAAGCTAATTGGGCTGAGATGCTTTCAGAGGAATGAAAGTTTTGGCAGGAGGCAATTTCTCCTCTTCCCCTTCTCCATGAAGCAACCTCCTCCCTGCTCTGTGGAAAAGGCTGTGCAATTTTTTTTCATCTATTGGAGGTTTCCATCCTGGGCAGGTCTCCAAAGGACTGTGGGACCTTCTTCTGCCCATGCATTAAACCAATATTGCCTGCTGCATTCCACATGGGAACTTCTTTAGGTCCCCAATGTCAAAACATGTACCTAGTAACACGGTCAGGGACCTCCTGCCCTTGTGGGCTCATTTCGTCTGGAAAAAGAGAGTGAAAGGAGAAATTGAGCAGTTGTCCACCTCTCCTTGATAGACATTGATAAAAATGATGGAAACAAACTCTTCTCAGGAGCACAGGGCAGTAAGAGAGGGGAATGGACAGTCTGCAGCTTGGGAAAGACAGTGGGAAAACACAATTTCATGAGGAATGTAGTGCAGCACTGGAACAGGTTGCAGACAGGGAGCTCAGCCTCTGCCGTTGGATGTTTTCAAAATCTGGGTAGCAAAGCCACATCTGACCTAATCTAGAGCTGTCAGTCATCTGTCTTTGAGCAGGAGGCTGGGCAAGAGGCCTCCAGAACTCCCTTCCAACCACTGTGTCCACAATTCTAGGGCTATTTCCACTCAGTTTCAGTGTTTTATTATTTCAGGTTCTGAAACTCTCTTGCTATGATTATTTTCCTTTTATAAAGACATCCTTAGATTGTAGCAGGGGATTGAATCTGATCCACCTTTAGTATGCTACAAAAAAACTTTTTTAGTTGTCAAAACTGCCCAGTTTGTGTATTCTGAAGCCAGCTAGGAGCACAAATTGGATTTGAGGTTGCGCAGTATGCCGTTGGGCTCTTGGGTAGAGTATTTTATTTTAATTTAAGGGTTGTTTTCCTTTTGTTAATAAAATATTCAGCCTTTAATGCCACATAGTCAAACAACAGTTGGAGAACCGATGGATTGGTGGTTCCAATTCTGCAAGTTCATTATGAAACCCATAACATTTATCAGGTGCTGAAAGCTAACACATGATGTGTTAAATCTGTGATTTAAAATGAGTTTGATATATAATCCCTGAGACACCAGAGCATCAAGGTTGGATAAACTTTCTCTGTACTGCACTTAAGAAAGCCAAATGAAAACAGTTGAGGTGAGTGAGATTAATAAAAATTATTTCATATGATAGCAATTCACTTCTGACTCATACAATCTTCCCCTTTTGTTAGTCCCAAAATTAAATAGAAGAAAAGCTGTGTTTTTATGGAAAAGAAAGCAGCACATTTTTTCTTTGGATGCTCTGAAGCTGAGCTGAGCAGAATCTGATTTACTCAGATTTAACCCTGAGTCATATGATTCCTGCAGGAATCCCACAGCAGTATTCTATTTTTTCAGGTGCAGAAGAGTTGGGTTTTTTTAAATTTTATTTTATGTGATTAGTCACTCTGCTGACATTTAAGGAAATGATGGTCGGTTTCCCCATTGTGTATAAAATCTTTCCCCTTCCAGCAAATGTTACCTACTTTTTTCCTAACCCTTCACTGGCCAGGGTAGTACAGCATTACAGGTTCCATACCTTGTTGGTTAATTCTTTTTCGGCTTCAAGAAGCTGTGGTATGCAAGTGAATTTCCAGTCTTTCAAATCTTCTCCTTCAGATTAACCCTTTTGATCCTGTTAGAATAGTTAGAACATAATCAGAATAACTTGTTTTTACAACTGTCAGAAAACTTCCTGTTACCAAAAATACAGGTATTTTGCAAAGTCGATGACCTGCTGTACCCCTGGTCAGCAGCAGTGTTTCAGAAAGTCAAGGCAGCTGGAACATGAATATAAGTAAGTGCCAAAATTTAGTGAAAAGCTGTGAAACTCTGACAAAAGGTGAAGGAACAAGGAGGTCATGTTGTAGAGGGCACTTCCCTGTGCTCTGGCGATAACAGATTTGCTCCCCTTCAGGAAATCAACCTGCCATGGGCAGTGACATCACTGATTTGAACATCTTGCCTCCTTTCAAAGAGTTATATTACGTTACATTGCATTGCGTTACTGATATGATATGATATGATATGATATGATATGATATGATATGATATGATATGATATGATATGATATGATATGATATGATATGATATGATATGATATGATATGATATGATATTATCTGTTGTTGTCAGGGTTGTTGTTTTGGCAACTTTTAATGATGTTTACACAATATCAGTGTTTCTTTGAGTCCTGAACAAGAGCTTTGGGATAAAACCATTGTCCTCAGTAAGCCCTTGGCTCTCTCCCAAGAAACATGTTTGTGTTGTTTGCTTCCTAAGGAAGCAAAATGGTTAATAAAAACATGTCCAAGAACTGGCTGGGTTTTCTGATCACTGCCCGAAGGGTTAAAGCTTTCTTAATGCAGCTGCCTCAGGAGAGGTAGCTGTCTTTGTAGGGCTGTCATATGTCCCTGTTGAAGGTGTTCCTTTGTAAACTTTTAGCTGCTTGTTTTTGAGCTAGGAATTGATTTCTTGATGACAGTATTTCTTCAGACTCTTCAGTGTATAGCAGGTCCCTCCAGAGTCTTTTGATGCCCCTAAGGATTACAGGTAGTGACTGAAAAATGTTATTGTATTTCTCCTTACTTTTTTTTTAAGCTTTTTTTTTTATTTCTGGGGATTGTGGGATGTCTTGTGAGAGCCAGAGATTTCAGTACATGCTCTGCAACTCCTGCTATATTCATTGTAAGGTGACTGTACTACAGAAAGCAAAACTGTATATTTATTTATAGTCAAAGTACTTTTTGTATTATTAATATATGTATATATTACAGTCAGGAGTAGATATAAAAAATTAATAAAGTAAAAAACCAAGGAAGCAAATGGTGAAATTCCCATTGTCTGCCCTAAGGACCCAGAGAGCTCCTGCCTAGGTTCACTTACAATTTTGATATTTTCTTTACAAAAGAAGTAGTTCTGGAGCATGTATGATTGAGCCCCTGGGAGCATGGGTGCATGAAGCAAGTGCAGCAGAATCAAGGCTGCAGGGGAAAAAGGAAATGGTCATGGGTCTCACAAGCAAAGGGGATATACCAAGAGTCCCTTACTTCCTATATTCTCTTGTGTCTGCCAGTTTTATGGTGATAACAACAGCAAGTGAAAACAGCAGTCCGGCCATGATGATGTTAATCCAGACACAATGGCAGGTAAAAAGGAGAGCAAAAGCCAGAGACATCAGCCAGTTATGCCCTGAGAGGTACTGAATGCACCCAGCTTACTTTGAAGTGGAGGTGCTGTAGATTTGAGGGTTTTCAGCTTTTTTTAATAGACATCTTGCCAGGTGAAGCTTCAAAAGTCCCAAATACAGGCAGGACAAACATGCAGGAAGGGAAGCCTGTTCAGGGCTGGCTGAGGACTGGACACTAATGTGACCAGGCTTAGTTCTTGTGGGGTTGGGAACGTTTCACCAGGGACCTGCTTCTGTGGAAGCAGAGAAATGACAACAACAGTAAACGGGACATTATCAGTGGAAAGCCTACAGGGTGACAGAAAAGGAGACACACTGCAGTGGTGAAATGGGGTACAGGAGGGGCTCAGTAAGATTATGCAAAGTGGCAAAGGCCAGTCGCTGCAAACAGAAGCTTCTGAACAGAGAAAGGGCCCGGTTTCTGCCAGCCCCACTCAGTCACCCGCTGAGGCTGCACCATGGGAAGTGCCCTGCAGGCCTGGGAGCTGCTGCCCCACTCTCTGCAGAAGGGTTTGGAGGGAGGGCAAGCAGGCAGTGAGTGTCAAGTGTTGCTGAAACTGTGTCAGAGCATATGCAAGAATTGTAGGGGACCTCTGGAGGCCTTTTACCCAACCTCAAAGCTGCAAGGTGTGTCTGCTGGCTCTGGAGACATGCCCACTTCCAGCTGTCTGTCCAGCACTGCCCAGATCTCCCACAGTGCACATTTGGTACCTACCTACACAGCTGTTCCATGATGCACATAACCACTTACTCATGGCCATCTTCAATGGTGCCGGGCCACATTCAAGCAGCCAAATTGTGCCTTTAGACTGGATACACAGTTGGCATGACAGGATACATACAAGTCTGTTTCCAAGGCTGGGGATCTGGAACAGTCACTTCAGAGTTAGACAAAGACATCTAGAGACCAAAATAAGTCCATGATTTAGAATAAAGTCTTCAGTGGCCTTCCCCTGCGCCCGCCCAAAATGTGGTGAAGGAGCAAACAGCCAGACCACCTCCAAAGAAAGCAGGTTCATATAAACCACATGTCTCCTGCAACTGGAATCCATTTGGCCAAGAAAACACAGAAATGATGATAGATGTGCCAACCAGTAAACTGCCTGTGAGCCAAAATCTTCTTTCTCTCATGTTTTTGTTTTACAGCTTGAATCCCTTGAAAGGGTTAACAAAGCTGCAGAGCAGGGAGGACCCAGAGGGCTCTCAAAAGGCTTTTGATAAAGTCCGGCACAAGAGCCTATTGAGAAACTTGGCCAGGGGTGAAAGGTAAAGTCTTGTCATGGATTAAAAACTGGAGAAGAGATAAGGAGCAAAGAGTAGGAACAAATGTCCAATTCTTAGCATGGAAAGAGATTAATTGTGGGTAGCTGCAAGGACAGTATTGCAGATGGGTGCTGTGTTTGCTCACCACTGCCCAGCCAGGAACTAAAATGCACTGTTGGCTCAAAATGTTCAGGATAGCCAAGACTAGGGTGATTTAATGCAAACCCACGGAAAAATTAACTGAAGAGTCCAGTTCTGCCAGGAATTATCATCACTCAGCATGTTTTAAGAGGTATGACGAGAGTAAAAAGGCAAATATGTGTGAGAGGCAAAGACTTGACAGAGATAGAAAAAATACAGGCTAATACTGAGAAGACAGAACAAACACTTATTTACCAATTGTCACGGGCAGCAAAACTAGTGCACCGGAATTAAAAACCTAAAAAAGTGAAAATAGGAAAAGGAAAATCCTTAGAGCACGACATGGCATTGCACTTGGATTAGCTACACTGCCACCCACATCACCTGATGCACACCAATGGATAGGAGCAAGGCAAAACTGAGACCTTTAAGTGAATATGAACAGCCTACAAAGCTGTGCATAAATTACAAGAGCTCTCTATCCTCCTGGTCCCTGTTTATATGAATATCACTGTCTGGACTCAGAAGAGGTACTTGTAGTTTTCCTCTGGAAATCTCTCTCATTGGAGAAAAGTTTTGTACGGGTTGTTGCCTTTTCTTATATTGAATAAAAATGGCAATAAATTCAATTTAGCTTCCTGAACAGGGATTTAAAAATATTTGACATAAATTAGCAGCTAAAATTTCCTGGTTGCCCTCATATCATACCTAATAAACATTATTGTCTCCATTCCACACAGAATATCACTGCAGTACAGAGGCACTACTACAGTCAGTATTTACCTTGGAGGTGAGATACTTTACTTAGCTTGAACATGTTTATTTGGTGTGGAATGACACATCCACAAGTGTATCTCTCTTCCTTCTCTCAGCAGAGGTGGTCGAGGTGAAAACTTGAGTTTAACTCTATCTTTTAAAAGGTCAGAGCCTTTTGTTGAGTCCATCCTCTGGTGTTTAGTGCCAGAGACAGAAATAGTTCCCAAAACTCCTGACTCCCAATGTTATATTCAAGTACAAGAGTCCATTAAGTGTCCTGGAAGATACCAAGTGGAGTTTGTTCTTGAAATGTTTTGGCCAGGCAAGAAAACATCATCTCAAGAACCACCCTTGGAAGGATGGAAAAAGGATGTGGAAATTCCTATGCCTTGGTTAAATCCATCAGATATAAAGGGAAGCTAAATAATCAAAAGCTGTTTGTTGCAATGAAAGGTGAAGGGAATTTCAACCTACATTTCATGTACACAGAATTTCTTTAGGATTCAGTGTTACACAATGCAGTCTTAGGAGTACGTGGCATTTCTTCTGCCCTTCATTCAATTTTGTTTCTCCTCACTTCTGATTCTTTTGAAAGAGAATACAGAAGGGGAATAGAGCAAAATGGACACAGCAATTAGAAATCAGATTGTATCTTTTCTACAGAGGGCTCATCTGCGGCTGCCACAAAATTGTTTGAAAATATCATGGATTCCCTTGATGACAGCATTGCAAGTTAATTAGGTGCACAAAGTCAGGTAATTAGGTGAGTGCAAAGAGGCAAAAGTTGAGAGCCTCCCTGCTGTTAGAAATCCCAGACAAATTGCTTGCCCATAGGATCAGATGGGTTTCCTCACGTATTAAAGTCTTCCAGCAATTTGTGTTATGCAGGCTGCAGAAATTTAATAAATAGCAATGACACCTATTCAGGTAGCATCAATATTGTGTTCTGAAGATTGATCAGGTATTGTCAGAAGAGCTGGGTTTGCTTTCAGGAACCTTCCTGTAATTTCTGTGTCATAAGGGAATGGTGAAAATGTCCTCTGCAAACAGCTGAGATTTGCTCTGAAGCGGAGAGATGAATTACTTATTTTGGGTACAACTAACCACCAGAGGTTCCACTTTGTCATAAACATCAGCAAGGGGACTTTTTCTTAAACACGGTCTCTGTCTGCTCTCTCTGAGGTCATGTGGAAAACTATTGAATTAGCGGAGAATGAAATTAAAACAGAACCTAAGGCTGATGGTCATGTCCTCTTCCTCCCCTGCCTTCACCTACTCTCTGATATGTTCATATAATAGAGCTGAATAATTACAGCCTGGGGTCCACATGGGCATCCCAATGACCAGGATCAGCACCCATAAAACAGGCTGGTGAACTGGATCATCCAGAGGTGCAGCCAAAAAAGCTCAACCATGGGGTGAACATGAATGGCCATCACCAGACACAAGCTCTCTTGTCCCTATCAGAAATTATTCAAGTGGCAGATTTAGTAACCTGCTAACTAATGAGCTCAGGAAGAGCAGCTAAAATCTGAGCTCACCCCATCTAGCTCCAGGCTCTGAACTGTGGTCCCAAATTTGGAGTCTCACTCCTTGTCTCTGTTTATAGTCAAGTAAGAGGTAGACACTGCCTCATGGTAACTGAATAACCAAAAGGAAATGTACCAGAAGGGTCCATCCCCTCATCCAAAGCCAGAACTAAAGCAACTTAATGCACTCCTGACAGCTGACTGTCAAACCTACTCCTAAAACCCTTCAGTGATGGAGATTTCATCCTCAGTTCTAAAGTTTTTAGAAAATAAAGTGTTTTTCAAACATCCAGCCTAAGTCTCCTCGAGTCCAATCTAAGATTTCCTGCCCAACAGCTAGGGGACAAAATCTTCAAGCCATGTCATTTGCTCGGAATGGGGCCAGTCAGGTTGGGTTCACTAGATACAAACAGGTGATTTTTAAAAAGATATTATGTTTGCATATGAAAATCAGACTTTGTCATTTCAGATTGTTTTAGGCAGCAGCAAGAGCGGGGGGGTAGTGAGCTGCAAGGGGCAGTGAGCAACCACTCAGCAGGACAAGGCTGGTGAGAGAGACAGAGAGAGAAGGAGAGACAGAGAAAGAGAGAGTTCCTGTTAGCAGCTCAGTGGCAAGGTAATGAGCTAGGTCTGAGGTCCTTTCAGGAATGATTATTGTTGTAGTCACTACATGTTATTCAAGCAGGAAAAAAAAACGCATGCTTAGGAAAAGCACTTATTTATTTCAAATTCTAGAAGTCGTATTTTGCTTCCAAACTACATTCAATTAGTTCTAAAATGTCAGTTATGACTTTTGCATATTTCTGTATTTGACAAATAGTTTCAGATTTTTGAAAATGCTGGTTTTGTTCAGTGTTTGCACCTCAGCCTATTATGAATCTCTGACAGAGAGTTCCTTATCATTCCTTAGCCAACAAAACAATTAATAGTAATGTGCAAACAGAGAAAGAAATACTGACTATCTGAATACCTTCCTTATGCATTACATTTACTTGTTCTCCTTATGCTCTGTGTACATTTCAAAGGCAGCTTTCAGCTAAACAACTACATCCATGCTTTTTGCCACGCATGTAAGGAGGATGAGATGCAGCAGGTACAAGTTGATATGAGAGAGGTTCAGACCAGGAAAAAGAAGAAATTATTTCATCATGAGGACAGCAGAGGAACAGGTTGACCTCATAGCTGGCCCTGCTTTCAGCAGAAGATTGGACTAGAGACCTCCTGGGGTCCCTTTCAGCCTGAATTATCTTCAATCTTGAGTGCATTCAACTCATCTCACAGAGACAACCCCTCTTCCAACAGCTCTGTGTGATGGGCTCATGCTGTGGAGACCAGCAGGGCTTTGGCCTTCTCCAGACTCTCCAGGTCTTCCTTGGGAAATGACAGCCAGGAGATATGGCACCAGAAACTCTCAACAGCACATTGCTGGGAATCTGCAGCTCCAATGCACTTTGGTACATCCACAGGGGAGCATTTTCAAAGCTACTGATTTTCATGACACATCTAGGAAGATGTGTATGTCTGATACATGTGGACTGAATTATGGTCTGGAGGTGCCTAATTTTCTATTGAATAAATATAAAACGGTAAAAGACTATTTTAAGGAAAACTGGCCTCTCCTCACAGGTTATATGAGGTGCCAAACTCAATGGATTGCAAAGGGAAATTCAGTATTAGGTGGATTGGATTTGTGCTCCCAGGCTGCGTCTACAGCCTCACTGAGGCAGTGCCTACATTAGGCTGTGATCGATTGCTGCCATTCCAGGCAGGAGCATAATGTGAGAGGCAGTGAAGAACACAAATACAGAGTTGATGACCCTAGCAGGGTGCTGCACAGACACAGTTTGGTGCAGGAAACATCCAGGGAAATAGTTCCAACAAGAATTATGCAGAAACCATTCTGAATCTCTGTACCAACACCACAAATAGTGCTTGTAGAAATCTGTTGCTGCAGAAACAGGGACAAAATGAGCCTCCTGTTCTTTCTCAATAAAGCCAGATCTCAGTAGGGCCATTTTGCATAGTGAACCAATTAATCAGCCCAGGCACTAGATCAGACAAATAATTTCGCTCCTGTGAGGAGCTGTCAGCACAATACAATGATGAAACCAGCGAAGTATGTGTGGAACTAACTGGGAAAGAAAGTGGTACCTGACCAGAATATATTTTCCACTCAATGATGCCTGCCTGAATTTAGCCTCTCCAGTCATGCTAAACTTCAAGTCTGGAAAATACGTTGGGAGGAAGAGTAAGTCTGTCCAGTGCAAATTGAAATAGTCAGCAGTCCTCTGTGAGTGGCACTGAAACACACAGTGGCTCATTCAGCCATCATTCGTGCCAGTCCCTCAGCCTTCAGAAATGGTTTCTGAAAACCTCATCAATTATTGTGCCATCTCGATTTCTCATTCTTGGGCAGAGTAACAGAGAACGACACAGTCACCAGGCTTGCAACACGAACCACCAGGATTCTGGTGCAATTCTCAGAAAAGGTGTAGACCACGACACAGCAGAGGGACTCCTATGCTTGTACTGTAGGACATCCTCAGTACAAATGGATGGATGATGATTATCCATAATTTAATCACCAAAATAGCTTGAAAAGTCTGTCACTGGTCACTTGAACCCACTCTTTCCAACGAGGAGTTGCTCCACTAGAATATTTTTAGAGAATGACATTTTGAGATACTCGTTTAAAATCTCTAAAGCTTGTTTCAACATTGTGACATTTGAACAATTTGGAGGGATGAAAGCACCCATAATTGTCATTTTGCAAGATGGAGTTGTTTCTTTGATTTTCTAACATCATTCAGTTCGTTTTCACAGGCCCTATAGTATGACCCTGTGATTACATTTTTTATTCTTTGATTTAGTGATTCCAATTCTCAGGAGCTTATCAGAAGCTTCACAGAATTCAGCATTTATCTTAAAGATCTTGCTCCCAGGGCAACTGATTACATAAGAAAGTCACATTTTATTCAAAAGAATAAGTTTCTAGTCCTCTGGGTTACAAAGCAAATTTAAAACACAGATCTGAAATATCCCAAAAGCTTGCAAACTGTAAGACAAATTGGAAGAGTGCTTCTTCCTGTATCTCATTATTTTGAAGTCAGTCTTAAAGTGGACGACTCTTGTAAATCTTGTAAAATGGCAATTATAGGTGATTTCCTCCATAGAAACTGTTCAGTGTCACACTGAGACAAGCTTTAGAGAAGTCTGATTCATGATTTCGGAATATTTGAATTTGGTGCTGCCATAATTTGAAATCTGTAACCATGAACACTTGGTGCTTGTGTCTCCCTAATCAGATACTGAACATTTTATGTGAGAGTATAAAATCTTTAGCCTGTGCTTATATTTGTGCTCCCCGCAGCTAGCTTCCTAAAGAGTAGGCACAGATATTGCATAGACAGTCCACCAGATTAAAAAGAACCCCATCATATCAATTACCTCTTTCACTCAAAGGCATTATGGGCCATCCTGCTTTGCATTGGATTTTGGTGTTCTGCTTTGGATCACAAGTATTTCTAGTATTTTATGTTTTGTAGCTTTGTTAGTTTTCTCTCTGTGGAGTCCCTATCCACATTATGTGGATACACATAATATCTGTATCCACAATGACTATCTCGTAAATTTGTGGGTTTGATGGAAGTTATCCCTTAATATTCAGAGTGCAATATATTTTCATCCAACAGCTACAGAACAGATATTAATAGAAGACAGAGACAACTTCTGTGAAGTGCATGGATGTCGGTTCCTGCTTTCCTTTGCAGACCACAGTCTCTCCGATAGCATTTGTCTAAATGTGCTCTTTGTTGCCTGCGTGGAGCTATGCCGCAAGTCCCAGAGCTTCCCCAGGGAAGTGCCACTGCTGGAAAACAGAGCATTCTGGCCGAATTCAGCCTTTTTTTCAGGTCTGCACTGGTGGTGATTCATGCAGCAGCTTCTGGGGCATGCTCAGAGCCAGGTGAAGATCCAAGGCAAGGGAGCGCCAGGATAGGGACTGTGTTTCAGCCAATCCTCACAGCTTACAGGAGGGGCGTGGGGACCAACAGCGGCTCAGCAGCACAGGAGGTGAATGACAGGACAAAAATGTCCAGGTACAAGATGTGTACCTATGAAGAGGTAATACTAAAATACAAGAGCTGCGTGCTCAGCACCTTCATAAGGCGGTGTTCACTTCTTTCTACAGAGCACAGAACTGAGTGGCTGGCGGGCAAAGGACACTGTCCTGCCAGAGCCTCGGGTCACCCCATTGAATGGCACAGGGCTGGGTGTTCACCTCCTGAGGAAGCAGAGCAATGCTGGTGAAGACTGCCTGGTTAATTCCACTTCAGTTGTCCCCCAAATACAATCCCAAAAGCTAAACTTAGCTGTAGAAAGTGAAAAAGATGCCTAGTCCCACACTGGGTGTCTCTCTGACCCTAACAGAGACCTTGGGCTGCTCCTGGAATAACAGACCAGATGCGAAAGTGGAATTTCTAGCATATGATAAATGTCTTTGGTGTTCTTATTTGAAATTTGTTTGTGGTTTGAAGTGTGCTGAACCTATAGCAGTCTGAAGCTTCTCACAAACTGAAAATTCTTGGAAAATGGCAGTTCAGAAACATGTGTGATGCATGAAAATGAAATGTACTTCTTGGACTGGGAGCCTGCCTAGCAGATCCGACAGGCTTATGTTTCCAAATGCTGATGAAGATTAATTCTTAACATGCACACCTAGTTGCTTTTCACAAAAACCTGCATGCAATCACAATTTCCTTTTCTTCTGAAGATCATACAGAGTAGATGCAATGGAGAGCAGTATTTCTAGTGTATACGCTAATTTAAATTGAGACTTAAATAATGCTATGACAAGCACCACAGAGTGAAAAAGTGGTAAGTATTTTAAAATGAAAGTCCCAATTCATCAGGAACACTCATCAGCGGGATTACTTTCATGCATGAAATTTGGCATTCACTTAAGTACCTTTTTGGACCTGGGCCAGGGAATAATATTGATTTTGATGAGCTTTCCATTAATGACCCTAAAAGATTAAACACTTGGGTTTGGGGGTAATCACACAAGTAAACAAATTGTTTTGATTTTCTCTAAAATATCTCATTGGTCCCAAAGGCCAGCTGGTTCAAATTTATTCTTGGAGTAAATGCTTAGTTGCCATTAGATGTCTGTGAGGCAGGAGATGGCATTCTATAAATACTGTATGACCATGACCACAGCAGGGTGATGCTCATTCCTAAATTGGATCAAGCGAATGCTGATATGTGAAATATGCTCCCTGTTCTCTTTCCTGGCCCCTTCTCCCACTACCCTGGTTCTGCTCTCTCTGATTGCATCTTACTGTGCCTTATACCCCTTAATGCCTGGCTAATTTTAGAATCAACATCATGCCAAAGGCATGGTGATAATCATATATGCATAGACAAAATATGTGAAGCCATGTAGGTTGATAGTGTGCCATCTTCCATGGACATTTATAACCCGCTTGGAAAGGCTCACTAAGGAAATGACATATGTTACTAATTAGTCTTGTTGCTAATAATAGAAATCTTTGGTTTACAGTGGTTTTTTTAATCTGGAGCAGGTGAGAATCACCCAGGGCCCATGACCTGCACAGGGTTCATGAAGCAGTTTGAAATGTGTAGTGAAAACATAAGCTGGAACGTGAGTTGCCTACACACCTGAACAAATGCACACTTTGGGTTACTTTTCTGTGACAGCAGTATGCACACATTCAGTCATTGCTGCCCCTTACTCTGAAACTTGGGAGCAGTGAATGCAGGGGGAGAGTTGGGGCAGCACTGTCTGGAAAGCTTCCAACACACTTCCAACACTCATGGGAATTATTCACCATGACACTGGAGTAATTTGGGTTGAAAAACAGCAACTGTCTAACCACAACTGACACAATGCAGGATTAGAGGGAAAAAATAATTATCCTGACTAAATTATGAGTAATATTTTAAAGTATGTTCTTCCTTGAGTGTGACTCTGTTGATGCAAGCAGATACCTCATAAATGGGATCCTAAGTGCTGTTCTCTGTGGGGTAACATAGACCTTCTTTGGTATGATCTTGCTAATGCACATGAACACACAAAATACCCTGGACTTATACCAGCTGCCAGTATTCCAAGCTATGATTTTGAGTCTGCCATTAATATCTCTTAGATTTCCTTCTAAAGCCTCTCTGACTGTTCTTTTTTTAAACATTCATTTTCCTGCCTTTTCTATCAGTTTCTGTGACTTACACCTCTAGTTCTCTTCCTCATTCACTCAAATATCTGAAAAATGCCAAACTCCCTGCATTTAGTTTCAATCTGGAGTCAAAGGCTTGTAACCATATAACACAACATTATTCAATGACAGATGACTTTAGTTGTAGGCGTTGACTGCCCAAAGGCTGTATTCATTTGCTCATTATAAAAAGAGCTTGACCACTTCTTCCACCTGGCTCAAACAAATATTATATTCCTCATCTACAATAAAGCTTCATTCAACCATCACTAAAATAATAGGTTATTGTAGCCTTAACCAACCTAGTCATCTCACCTTGCTAATTGTAAGGTTCTTCTACTAGTTTCTATATTAAGTGTGCAGAAGAAGAAAAAAATAGGACAAATATAATTTTATAATGAGATAGATAAAAATCAGAATGTCCTTGGCTGTGACTGCTATGAGTTATATCCTTATGAAATAACAGGAAGACTGAATAAAGAAAAGTGAGGTCATAATAGATACTAAGGTAGGATGTGGCAGGAGACAAAGACTTAGATGGGTGAAGTAAGCATGGATCATGGCTGTGTGGAAGGAGATTGGACAACTCAGAGAAAGCAGAATTGTATCTTCAGAGCTAAACCTGGTGTGGCTACTCTGGTGAAGGCATTTGAACTCTCTCATTTGATGCCTGTAAATCATGCAAAATCTGCCTCATGGGACTTTTCATAGTTACAAAACTATAATTTTAGCTCTGTGAATGAAAAGGCTGAAGAGACAAAGAGCAAAGCCCTTGGTGGTTTGGTGCTAAGCTAATACCAACAGATGGGAGTGCTGCTGAGGGAATGTCATGGATGTGAGGGCACTCTTGATGACAGGAAAATGTAGAACTGAGCTTTGTGTCTCTATGGTGTGGTTATAGGGACAAGCCTCCTGGGGCAGACCTGTGTTTAGGACTCCCTCTAGCCTGCAGAAAGGAGGAAGCAGTGGGATCCCAAAACTCCCCCAAATTGCCAGATCCTTGGCATGGAACAGGGAGAAAATTTTCCCAATACTTTAGGGAACTTGAAAGGGTCTTAATGGACAGGAACACCTGGAAATGTCATAAAACCTCTCTCTCCTGTAAACAATGCAAGATGGAAAAGAATTGGCAGTGAGTCAGAAGCCAAGCCAGTGTTAGAAATCCAAGGGCCGTGACTGTAGCAGCAAATCCCTCATCCGAAGAACAGACTGAAGGAAGACAATCAGTTTTCCAAGAACTGCTCTGACTGCACTGTTAACTCATATCCAAAAGCAGAGGGTGAAGCAAGGAAACAGTCAACAGCCATGTAATAGAAAATCAAAATATGGAGAATTGAATTAGTCAAATTATCAGAGATACAAAGGGAAGAATTATATTGAAAAAGAATTAAGTGGCCAAAAGAAGGAGAGGCAATCATGTGATCAGAACTGCTGGGATCTGTCTGACAGCTCAGAAACAAGTCCTTGACAGTCAGTGATTTGTATCCTAACCAGTAAAGAGGATAACAGTTGGTGTCTTCTACACACCAACCATTCACACTTCAGTTATCTGCTTGTAGATACTCAGAATTCACAAGTATCAAACGTAGCTGGAGGGAAAGAGAGGGGATCCTTATTCTAATACATGCTGGAGGCATTTTTCTGCCAAAACTAAACAGCCTTAGAATTTCTAAAAATTACAGAAGTTAATCTCCTTACTCAAACTGTTACATCTAATCCAGGAAATTCAGTATTAAACTCATCTTGACAGTCTTAAGAAGAACTGACCACAGAATTAATTTTAGTGATGGCTTTGACACAAATGGTTTTACTTAATTGGATTTCTTGTATACAGGAAAAATGAAGCCCAGATGATTATTATAGTGAACTGATACATATATTCAATCCCTTAGAGAAGTGTTTTACAAACAGGAACAGTGATAATCCAAATAACTTGGAAAGAAGCATGTGAAAATGATTGTTAGCTCAAGCTTTTTAAAGATTTGTCTTAAAATGATCAAAAAATATTCATAATCCTGAAGTCAAGAGTCAGAACTTCTGAAAACCTTACTCAGAACCAAAATCAAGTAATTCGTTCATTTTTGAATAAACACGCACTTTCAATAGACAATAGAAACAAAAGATCGTTTTAAAAATTTTGAGGGAAATATTTTAAAAATCCACTCAGCGTACACTAAAAGGGAGACAAACTGGCTAAACTAGACAATCTCAGAATTACAAGAATAATAATTAATGAAGTAAATTTCTACCATGTCTGCATGGGGCTTGTCCCCATGCTATTATGTGTTTCTATTGTTCATTGGGTGGTGAGGCACTGGCACAGGTTGCCAAGAGGAGCACCTCCACAGAGTGGGGGTATTGAGCAAACATGAAACTGGATGGACAAGACGACTTTTACCATGACTGAATACAAATACTATATTTAGAGTGAGAGACTCTAAGAAATTTTCACAGCCCAAGACACAGTTCTCTGGAAAACTGACTTGGAAAAGCATTGACAAGCAGCAGTAGCTGTTTAGCCAGCCATGGCCTACAGGTTGATGCAGTGATGAGAAAGGCAAATGGGACTAAATGTCCGTGCTGGATCTTTCTTTGGTGTCCTGCTTTTTGGGGTCCGGAATCCAAGAAAGTGTCAATAAATTTGGGCAGGAATAGTTGACTCAGGACATGCCTTGGAAAAAACAATCACAAGAGAAAACATCTCTGTGACTTATGAAAAAAATGGAATGTGACTGAGTTGCTTGATCACTGTCTAGCAGAAGTCTTACACTGAAGGACTTCATTTTTTATGGACAAAGGTGCAGGAGTCCAACTATGAGGAGCTGAGGCCTGGCAACTTCAGAATAAAAGTTTCTACCAGTGATGGAGACTGGCAACTGGAACAGTTTACAAAAAAATATGTTCCATATTTCATTGCTTCTTGTCTTTAAAGTCTTTGGATCAAGAGAAAGATTTTTTTTTTCGGAAGATAGTCTTGCTGGAACAGAGCTCTGAGAAGGCTCACATCTCACCTTTGGGAAGGTGTTGGACTAAAAGACTGGGATCACAAAGTTCTGGCCTTATGAGGCACAAATTTTGAGTCTGGATTTTAATCAAACATGTCTTTGTATGTCCCTGTCTTGGAAACACCTTCATATTATCCTGTCAAATGTTGCCTGTGAAGAAATGTCTAAGAAGGAAAATTATTGCAAGTAAGAAGATACTGGTTTTGTTATGATTAATCTAAATCCCAAATCCATTCTTACTGGCTTTCCTGGGGTTTGAGAGATGTCAAGTGACCTTGCTACATTGAGTCAGTGGCTCAGATTTAAACCAGGATTGCAAAAGTAGTGATCAGCCTGTGCTGTGCTGTGCTGCGAGTGTCTGGTTGCAGTTTGTGCCATATGTGCATTCCATTTCAAGGGGGCCTGTGAGAATTTTGAGGACATCTGTTAGCAGTGCTGTCCCACAGGAATGCTCACAAATCACTTGTGAAACAGCCCATTTTAATTTTGAAAATCCTCTGCTTTGTCTATGAGATAGGGGATTTTCTTTACAATTTTTCAGGGTTGACTCTGCTGAATCCACCTGCACCAGCTTTGGCACTCAATTCACAACCCAGTGTTTGGAGGAAAATAGTCCATCTTTACAAGTCAAGATGTCCAATTTGCATTTCATTCATTCATTTTCCATTTGTGCTGCCAGGTGTTCTAAGGCCTCGTGATATCTCTAGTCTCCCAAGCAGAATATTTTTTAAAACAGGAAGTATTTGAAATTCACCATTAAAAGGGCTTGTCCACCTTTCACAAACCCCCTCTCATCTTGACAGACCCGATATTTCATAGGCTCAGGTTTTAGAGCAGGGTCTTGAAAGGCTCAGGGAACTTCAGCTTCCCTGTATTTTGAAGACATTTTGAAAGCACACTATCTCAGCTCTCAGTGGAGATATTTGATGATGTCAAACCCAACAATTACCTCTCACTACAACCCTTGTCTCAAAGTGCCTCGCTACTGACAGCTCTTTAGTGCCCTCTCATGATGATTTGTGTTTGACAGCGTAAGAAAGAACGTGCACTTCTGGCTAGCTCAAGAGTGATGGTTGATGTGCAAACCTTTGCACTCCTGCATCATAAGTGACCCTTTGTAGCGAGATTAACACATTTAAAAGCTACAGTCCTACCACTCATCTCCACCCCTGTGATGGGACCAGAGCACAATGCTCCTGTACAATCCTGCTATTGCAAAAGAGAACTGAAAACCCAGCTGTGTAGGGTTCTGTGTAATTAGCATCATTTCTACTGCCCAAAACTGTCTATGTTTTTGCAGGAGACACAGAGATATAGGGGTGGTGCCCTAAGACTACAAATGCTGATAAAAATACTTCATCAATTTTAGTATTTCGTCAATTACTCAGTCTTAAAAAAAAAAAAAGAAAGTACCTTGTAAATTGGCAAAGACTGGGGAATTAATGGGGAAGGACTACAACAGAAATTGATCTGGTCTTACTCAATTTAACTATATGAGCCTAAGACTTGTAGATATGTGTGTGTGTGTGTGTGTGATTGAGTATTAGGCAAAATAAACCCATATCTCTGCTTGAATCTACTTAATTTAAATATTTGTGAGAAGTCAGCTGGTGAGTGGTGCTTATCAGAGCTCACTGAAGACCTTCAGGGAAAACAAATGTTTCTTAAAAATACTAAGGTCGTTTTCTGGCTAGTCACACTGCTGGTGCTGATGAGGTGCTCAGAACGCATCCATGGGGCCATTTAAAAACATTCATCAGAGGCATTTTATATTGAAAAATCAGACAGAGCTCTCAGCAAGCTGATCTAGTGGAAAATGTCCCTGCTCATTGCAGGAGAGTTGGATTAGATGATCCTTAAAGGTCACTTCCAACCCAAACTATTTTATGATTCTATGATCTCTCTTCATATACTGTTGGTCAGTAAAGTTGTATTTTAGACATGAAATTACTCTTTTGGCCTAAAGAACTTGGATGGTTACAGGGTTGGGGTTTTTTTCAGTGAGAATACAAATTGACCTGTCAAATAAAAAATAAATAAAAAAAAAAATAAAAAGAAATTAAAAACTTGGTGGAATCTGGCTACTTTTTCACAAAGATAAAATTTTCTCTTCTGCTTACTTAATGGATAAGGAAGCTTAAATTTCCTTCACAGGAAAAGTTTCCAGAGCAGTTTAGCTGCTAAAATAATGTATTTATGACCGTGGTAAAAATAGTCATCTGTTTCACTACTGGCATTTCTCTGTCATTTTTTAATTTTCCAGTATCTCTGGATGAGGAGGAGATATCACAGAAGGAATAATAAAGTATGTCTGAATAGTAGAAGACTGTAAGAACCGGCAAAGTTAGCTGATAACAGAATCAGTACCTGAAAAACACTTATTGTGGCTGTTTCTGTACTGTAAGCAAGATGCTTTCTGGAAAAAGGCCTTTAGACACATAACATGGTGTAGAAAAAACTGTCTGGGAACAGGAGATATTATGTCTGCAGAATCCTTATCAAAAAATTGAACCTGATACACAACTCAAAGATGACTTAATGGGAAAATAAGCAATCTTGAATAAGGAGATACACATCTTGGAGGTTTTCTAGTCCTTTTAAATTATGGTTCCTCTTTCTAAACAACAGCTCTGTTAATGCTTGGTTCTTTGGATCTTTCAGGTGGAAGAAATACAAAAAACTTCAGATGAAGGACCACTGTGCTGCTTATGGGGAATCATGCAATGTCCAGCACCATGCAGTGAGCTCGAGGAATTGTAATGTTAACTCTGCTGCATAGCAGCTCAGAAGGGGTAAGGGCTGAATCACAGCTTGATGCTGCCATCCCACTAGGCTGAAATCCTTTATGGAATAATTGCACATATGTCAATGGGATTGCACGAAAGGTGAATTCTGTGTGGAGATTTTAACAGAGCAGTGGTTTTGAGAAAGGGCTGCAAGATGCATTTATTCCTAGAAAAGTGACAAAAACTAATTTAAACCAGCTTCAGTTACAAAGCAACTGGAAACAAGGGTTCCAAAACTGACGTGCTGGCATTTTGTCTCTGCAACACAGGTGTCACATAAACCTGCAAGGAGCTGCTTAGTGGCACTGTTCTGTAGAGAGCATTTCAAAACCCCGCTAAGCAGGAGACAGAGCACGCCCCAATGGTGGGACCCTCCTCACAGCCTTCAGCACATCCAACACATCTCGCAGTTCTGTCAATTCTTTAATTCCTTATTAAAAATACTAAGCATCAGTTCTATTAAGATTATGGTAGGGGAAGGTTCATGTACATTCTTTGGCCTGTTGTAACTGATCTTTTGTTTTCTCTTAAGCAATTTCTAGTCCGTGACAATATTTGGTCTCATATAGCAGGGTATTTGTTTCCCAGATTGCCTCCTGTGGAGGACTTTGTCCTATGTCTCTTGGAAGTCTAAGAAAGTCACATCCACTCTTCTGGCAATGTATTAAAAAAGCTAGTAGATTAGAGACAATTTCCCTTCAGTGAATCCAGACTGAGTCGTCCCCATTCTGTCATGTTCATCCAACTAAACTTCTGGTTTTGATTAGTTTCAGCCAATGCAGCTGGCACTGGAGAAGGGCTCGCTGGTCCCCCATCCTAGGATCAGCTCCTTCTAAAACGCAAACATGACATAAATGAGAGGCAGGGTATTTTTGTTAGCAACTCAGCTCCTCTTTCCTAAAATTCCTCCAGTTCTCCTGGGGTATATACCTTTCATTCCTAGCAGCTTGTGGCTCTTTAGCTTGTTCAACACCTCATGTTTTAACATCTCACTGTCTACGATTTAAGCCTGAAAAAATACATCTGGGGCCAATATTTCCCAGCATTCTCTGTGGTGCAGACTGATATTAATAAATCCTTTAACTCTGCTGTAAAGGTCTTTATGCTCCTAAATACTTCGTTGTTACCTTGCCGCTCTGGGGAGTCTCTCAGAGGCTTCCTGTTTCTGCTGTGGTGAAGCTTGACATTGTGAGCTATCTGCTCCTCTGAAAGCACTGTCCCACAAGGAACATGCCTTTGGATACGTGCCTCCATAGGACTGCATTTACATTTTCTGACCTTTGGCACTGAGGCACACTGCTGTCCTCACAGCATGCAGCTGAAATAGATACTCCTAAAATGCACAGTGCACGTGCAGAACTGGAGCTCCTTAGAAGCCCGAACACGGCCAGGTTCTGCTCTAAAATGAATAAAGAAATCCTTCAGATCCACAGTCACGGCTTCTTTTGAGTGTTCAGTTACCACAAAACGAAGCGTCAGTCTCTTGGTGATCATGTGCCAAGACGCCTGGTTTGAGGAAGTGCATTCTCTGGAGAAGATATTTCCTTTGAGCCGATAACACTGAGCCAACAATTCCTTTCAAAATTAATCTTGAAATAAATGGTGCATTATTTCACAGGCTTGTATCAGTTACAGCTGACAGTGAAACATACCCAAAGGAAACAGCACCACCAGACTGAGCAAGCTTGGTGGTACCACTAAGCTCTGGAGCAGAGCTGGAGGGACATTTGCCCACCTTTACTAAAGGAAAGTGGATGCAAAACCTTCTTGCCAGCTTGAAAATAATTTGTGTTCTAGCTCCCTTCTTTATGGGTGCACGTTTTCCTGTCTGAAGCAGCAAACACTGATTTCAGCAGATGTTATGCAAAATGGAGAGGATGCAAAGTGTGGGTGTTTGTTCAGAAGAGACAGTGTTTATCCCCCTCGGATGCTGAAGGTTTTATGCAGAGCAGCTGGCCTGGCCTCCCTCGGTGAGTGAAACAATAGATGTCTTATTCTTCTTACTCTGTCTCTCAGATAGGAATTTATTTGCCCTATGAATATCTGCGGAGTAGCTCTCCATAGCACGGCCCTCCCTGAGCTATCACAACTTCAGGAGAAGCTCAGGCCATGAACCATGCACTCAGGAGAGATTAGATAACAATTAACGACAGTATTTACGAGGCCAAAACTGTGTAGAATTGGAAGCAGAAGACCATAACAGAAGTGGAGGAAATGTCTTTGGATTCAGTCCAGGCCATAGGTATTTTCCTGACCCAGCTTTCCCTTTCTAATTATTAAAATTTTTTGTGCTTATATTGTTGGACCAACATGCCATTAAGCTAAACCCTTCCTTCAGCATGTTGTTAGCCACTGGACAGGAATTGCTAATGAAGAGCTGCATCCTTTCTTGGATGGAGCAGGAAGCCATCATGGGGGACAGTAACTTCAGGCTGATGTTAAAAGTTGTTTGTGTTCATACACTGGGCTGGGCTGATGGGCCAGTGCTCAGTGTTGTCTCAGGCATTCAGCTGCCCCAATACCAAGGCCATGATGGCCACATCCTTGCTTCAAAACCCTCCTCAGAGGGATAAATTGGCAGATTCTGGCATTTTCTGACCAAGGTTTTTTCCACAATCTAGTTACCCACAGCACTGAGACCCCACAGCCTGGCCCTTAGCGCCCAGGGCCATGCATTTCTCTGTAAGATTTTTCTAAGAAAGAAACCTGCTCGTGTCTTACCCTTTTCAGTGAATTTCTGCCCCCATTCAATCTGCTGAAGATGGGGCATGTGAGTCTGCTGCAATTGCCATGCTGGCCACAAAGAGATCACAGACCTACTGTGTCAGCCCATGCCACTCTTCTATTGCTCTGCTTCATTTTCTGTGCCTTCAAATCCCTCATCTTCACACTTGTCACTTGAGACAGCAGGTAGGAACATGCACAAAAGTTGTTATAAGCAAACACAGTGCAGATTGAAATGTAATTGTGCAACTACTATGAGTTGCCTCTCTATTTTTCAGTGTCTGTAGTTAGATGTGATTTGTGACACTTGGTTTAGGTATACTCTTTTACATTGATTTAGCATGTCAGCCGTGTATTGATCCCACACTTGGGTCTTGTCATTTGTAGACAGTGCAGACTGTAAGCTTCTCTGCCTATTTGAAGGCTGACATCCAAATCCTCTGTACATGTCATCGTCCTCCCCCTGTCATGCTCTTGTAATAATTTTCCTGGCTTATATCCTGTCCCAAAATATGATTGATTGAAAATCAGGTTCAGTTGATTGTCTGTGTTTCCAGGTTTTCTCTTCTTCTGTCTTAAATGCCTTTACTGATCTCATCCCTCCAGCTTGTATTGGCATATGAGAAAATCTGGAGGATTGGAAAATCAGCTGAACTACATCTTCCATCAGTCTCCTTGGGCTTGTCCAGGCAATGCTGCACCATGGCAGAATTCTTATTTGTGCTTCAGTGTCTTGTTTCAGGTGATGACAAAAGCAACGACTAGTAGGTAAGGTGTGTTGCCATCATGCAACATGATGCTGCCACCATGCAGCATCCTTGAAAATAACCTGTGTGCACCAGCACTCCTCAGTCACAGTGTGGATGGGTTTTGAGCCAGTGTGTCAGACGGGAGCATTGTAGGGATACATGCTGGAAAGAGGGCACCTTCCTGTGTAGGATCACAGAGTCACAGAGTCACAGAGTCACAGAGTCACAGAGTAAAGGAATGGTTGGGCTTGGAATGGACCACTGGAGGTTCTCTAGTCCAACATGCCTGCTCAAGCAGTGCCCCTGAGAACAGGTCACTCACGATTGTGTCCAGGCAGCTTTAGAAAATCTCCAGAGGTGGAAACTCCACAGCTCCTCTGGGCAATCTGTTCCAGTGCTTACTCATCCTCACAGTAAAGAAGTTCTTCCTCACGTTCAGGAGGAGCTTCCTGTGTTCCAGTTTCTACCCATTGCCTCTCATGCTATTGTTTGGAACCACCGAGAAGAACCTGGCTCCATCCTCTTGACATCCTCCCTTCAGATATTTGTGGACATGGATAGGATCTTCTCTCACTCATCTCTTCTCAGGGCTGACCCAGGATGAGCCTTCCATCACATTTTCAGTGACTGAGGTGAGGTATTTAGGGCATCAGAATGAAATGAAATGAAACAGCGTGTTGCTAATGCCATTTGGCATTATACTGGATTTAAATAATCTTTCTGGGGGAAAGAACACATTTTTTACTTTATTTTCAGTGAACCAAGAAAGCTAACTAATTCTTTACATTTCAAGGCACCTTTCTGATCCATTGTTCTATTCAAATTTAGCTTCAAAATCTCATTACTTCTCTAGCTGCTCTGACTATTAAACTTTCCCTTTGCTTGTCATGCTTTTGTGCAACACAGTGGAGCTCAAAAAACCTGATTTAATTACATTGTAGTAGAAGACCCAGGTTGCAACTACAGAGCTACCACCCTCACATAGCCCCTCGTCAACTCCCAGGCTGGGAATATTACCTTTTACATCTGCAATGTAGTTCCATGAAGGAAAAAATTAAGCAGAAACCCCTCTCTGCTAAATGTAGCAGTAAACAGTCCCCTTCGTTGCTGCAATAATGATGAAGTTGTATTTTTATCTAATTAGCAGGTTGATCCTCAGAAATGACCTTCAAAGATATACAAAGTTCAAACTCCGTTTCCCAGATAATGAGTTGAAGAAAAATAACACAGACTAAACATTTATAAATCACTTCTTTCTTTACTCACCAAACTCCCTTACCTAATCTGTGGGGTGAGAGGGCACAAGTGTCTTCCACTTGACAAATGCAAGTAGGTTTACAGGGGCAGTGAATTGACTATAACAGAGTTATCATCAGAGATAAGCTGAGATATGATCACTATCAGGGAGCTACGAGAGAGCTGGAGAAGAACTTTTCAAGAGGGCATGTAGTGATAGGACAAGGGGGAATGGCTTTAAACTGAAAGAAGGAAGGCTTAGAGTGGTTATTAGGAAGAAATACTTTACTGTGAGGGTGGTGAGACACTGTACCAGGTTGCCCAAAGAAGTTGCAGATGTCCCATCCCTGGAAGTGTCCAAGGCCAGGTTGGATGGGGCTCTGAGCACCCTGGTCTAGTGGAAGGTGTCCCAGCCCACGGCAGGAGGGTTGGAACAGGGTGATCTTTAACCTGATCCAACCTGAACTACTCTGTGATTCTATGATTCTGTGTGGGAAATGGCACAGGACCCTACATACTCTTTTTCTCATCCTTGATCTAGCTCAGTTTTGTTCCACTCCAGAGACTATGTACAAAAGTACTTAAAGTGCAATGGTGATTCAGATATCAGGTATTTGACTGCATTTTTTGTGATCTTTGCTTCTGTACCAGAAAATTCACATCCCTTCCAAAATAAACATTCTCCTGTTCTCCTCCCAGTGTCTCCTTTGCTTTGCTACTCAGTATATAATGGTATTTATCCACGTACTCCTGCTCACCCTCTCCTGGCAGTAACACTTTGCTAGCAGTGTGACTTAGGAGGTGACTTATTTCTGCAGCTTCCAGTCTCAGCCTCTCACAGTCCTGCCCAGGTGGAACTGGCCAGCATTCAAGGAATTTCATTATTTTTCTTGGGAAAACAAAAAATTTGTAATGAAAAACAGTTACTAAGATTTTTTTCTTTTTGCAGAAGAATATGTTTATTTAGCCACAAATTTTTCTATTAACATGTTAAGCACTTAGTAAATCAGACTTCGAAATAATGTTTTTGATAAAAGTATCCACAGAAGTAGTTCAAGGTCCTTGCAAACCTTGGTATGCTTCATATCTTCCCAAAAGGAAGAAAAATATGAAATCTTTCTCCTCTCTGAAATATTAATTTTTCCAGCAGGTCTGCTCTGCTGACAGCACAAGTCCTTTGTTCCTGCTCAGTCCTGCTTTCTCTGTGGCCGATGCAAAAGTCTTCCCTTCTTCTCCTATTGAGAGAGATCACAGTTGATTTGTGTTTAATCCAACAACTAATTACCTCAAAAATGAGGCTGTATAAGCACAGTCAATGGCACCATGAGGCATTTATGTGTCTAAATAATGAGCTAAACAGCAATGCCCATGCTGTTTCCACTCCTCATCATCTCCTTAGCAGGGATTGTATCAAGTGCTTGCAGACATTATATGTCAAGACATTCACAATATGCCAGGATTGCACCCCCCAGTTCATTCTTTGTAACTTCAGCCTGACTGAAACATTTGCAGCTTGTCTGAAAGTCTAGCCAAGCACTCACAGCCAGGATGTGACTGGCCTTCAGCCACTGTCTTTTCTGAACTCCTAGGTGCACAAACCCTCTTCACCTGTGTGCCACTGGCAAGCTGGCCTTGGCTGCAAAACCACAGGTTCACACAATATTTTGGGAGAATAGTAAGAGCTGGTGAGACCTTGTTTGTACATGTTCCTGTTCCTGCTCTGCCCAGCGTCCCTGCCTGTCTTATTTACAGTCAAGGGGAGGATTGAGATACCTCTGCCAGCCCCAGTGTGCTGTCAGTGGTGCCATGAGCAGATGCTGTGGAACCCTTCCCACTTCCAGCAGCCTTGGGTCAAGCTCAGACCTGGCTGCTGGCTACATCAGCCTCGGCCTGTTTGCAGGATCAGTGCCCCCTTCCTGTCCAATTTGTCTTGTGGAGGGCCTCTGGCACTGCCAATCCTCCCTCAGTGCCCATGGGCCAGCTCTGAGCAAGACTCCCCTTGTTCTATGTTTGACCTTCAGTGTTGGTTTTCTGCAGATGTGTTTAAGGTTTTCTTATGCGTAAACTGCAGATACATTTAGAACCTTTGGCTGACCCTCAGCTGTCCTGGATGAGAAGGGTGGGGGTATCACCACATCCCTGGGCACAAGGTCAAGGGAGAAGCTCTGCAGATTCCTCATAAAGCTTCTTTGCTCCAACTACGCAGTTCTGCCTTGGGATAATTGCTCTGCCCACAGACCATATTACAATTTCTAACACTGAGAAACTCTGCCCCTGAGGGTACAGGAGGTTTGAACAACAGTGGCTGTGAAATGGGGCGGCCTCTGCTTATGCAAGGCCTGTGCAGGGCTCAAAAGTTCCTCAGGAGCTGCAGCATCCTGTGAATACGCTCACCTGGGAGCTGGTACCACAGGCTGAGCAGTTCCTTAGGGCTGAAATTAGTAAATCTACATTTTCCCCTTGGTTATGACCTCTTGTAGGTAATTTCAAGCTGAGAAGTGTTTGTGCAACAGTGCAGGCCTTCACCTTAGCACAGACATGCCCTCAGAAATGAAAACCCTGGGACCTCAGTTACAAGGTCTGACTGCAGTTAAGAGGGGAGCAGCAAGGTGCTGCTGACATCCAGGGAGAGATTAATGTCCTGGGGTTTTGTGCACATCTCACACTGCAAAACCTCAGGCAATGAGTGACAGTCTTACTGCTTAATAGGGGAAAGAGGACAATCCCTCTTAATAAATGGCACACAAGTGTGATGATTCAGAAGAGCTAATTCCTCCAGACTAAGAAAATTATAAACAAATGATAAGCAAACAGGAGGAAAGGCAAAGACAGAAGGCTAACAGAAAGCAACAATTTTTCAAATCAAAATAATCACATTCCCACAATCAATAAAGAAGACAACATTGGCTAAAATCCCTTCCAGTTTCTGTGGCAAAGGGAAGGCTCCAACCAGAAACAGGAAAGAACTATATGACAGAGAGGGAGAGGGGAAGCAGATCAAAGCTGATAAAAATGTTCTGAAGCCTAAAAAATTGGTAATGTGTGATAAAAATATCAGGGAAAATACAGACTTTTAAATAATATACTAAGAATGAAGACCTTCTTCCATTGGACCAGCAGATACAAATCCCATAATGCAGAAGCATACAATGTCAGGAAGGTGATTCCTCCAGTCCCTTTTCAATCAATCAATCAATCAATCAATCATCAATCAATCAATCTCCAGGGGAGCTGGAAGGAAAGACGTGCCAGAGTACTTCCACTTGTGTCATGCTGCAACACCATGCAGAAGTTTCCATCCTCTGGCCTTGCTGTACACATGAACCATGGCAGCTTCCTTTGCTTTGGTCCCTGCTGAACTTTTGCTGCTTTCATCTAGGCCAGCAGTGAACAGATTTCCTCACAGAGGGACACACATGGTCCCCTTGAGGGATGGGAGCTTGCCATTTACGTCCTCTACAAGAGAGCTGTTCTCCCTTGAACACAGACAAGCTGAGGTCTTGACTGTGTTTTTACAACACGGCATTTCTCTTGTTGGTCTGCCAAGCCCTTTGTCTACCAGCCACATTCATAGAGGCAGTGGACAGTAGCTGTGAGACATAAGCAGCATCGAGACTTTCATCTGCATGGTTTCTTTAGTTATGTTCCACTCAGCCTCTCATGAAATGTTTTGGAGCACTGTCATGGAGTCTAAGTTTGCCAAAACCTGGATGGCAATTTAAGTTACTTACTTGAAATAAGGCTTTTGTTTCCCTTTTGCTCCCCATGTCAGAATGTGCCTAAATGACCTTCCCTTACACACTTTTAATCTGACAATGGGGTGAAGGGCGTTGTGGTTCTCCTATGTTAGTCCTATATCGTCTCCATGTGTGCAGAAACAAGGCACAGCAGGGCTACAGACAATAATGCATTTAAAAATCAAACTGCCTGACAGGTGTTTTCCAAATCTTCAGTTCCTGCAGGAGGCACTGCCTACTAACAAGCTCTCCACAGCTCTTCACCAAGACTCTGCAGACAGTCAGTGACACGCCCAGGCCTGCAAAAATCCCCTTCCTAGGTGAAGGATAAGGCAGCCACGGGGAATTTCTTATTTACAGGTTAGATGCATGAATTACCATGATAATGACATTCTCTGATGGCCTTCAACTGAGGGCCAAAGTCACCAGCCAGGTTTCCAGTGCTCATTTGTGGCCAATGCACCTCCCTCTTCCCTGGAGGCTGAGTCCAGTGCTGATCAGGGTGGCCTTGCACCTCCTCCTGCCCAGTTCCAGGTGCCCAAAGCCAGGCAGGTGGCCTGGCAGGTCCCTGCAGGGTGTGACACACACATCCCAACAGCACCTGGCTCTGCCAGCACCCACACTAACCCTTCCAACCCCCACAGACATGATTTGAAAGCCTGCTGTTGGTTTTGCTGGAAGTTTGATTTAACTTTGTACCATGATCCTTCCCCCAACACACCAAAGATCGCCTCTGTGAACAGTCAAGCTTGGCTCTATCTTATTTTTCTCTCTCTTTGGAAAGAGAGAAGGGGCATCAGAAGCTGAGATTTTCACACCAGATCCATTGCTTATCTGCTCTATGTAACAGGCCGTTGGATATTGGATCAGCTCCTGATAATACATGAATAGATTTCCCACCCCACATCTGAAAGGTTCTTGGGATGACTCATCTGACTCCTTCTCGGGTGCTGTGAATGCAGCTATAATACAAACCAGCTGTGTCCTACTTTGGAAAAATATCCATCCGTGTTGTTGAGGAATAACTGTGACTGGAAATACCTTAAAATAACTGAAGTAATCCATTTTATTTGTAGGCTGCAGCAAACTGCTGTTCCAGAATGGGCCACACTTAGTGGGCACCACATTATCCTGTGAACAGGATTTATTGCTACGGATATAAAAACAGGGAAGCTGTTCTTAAAACATCTTCCTCCAAGGCATGTCTCTGCCTAAAACCATAGAAAATGCAAGATTTGTTGGGCAGCACATTGGAAAGGTCCAAGGAGGGGAAACCAAGGAAGACTGAATCCAAAGTGCCAATAATGGTTGTTGGAAGTAAATCCCAGAGAAGGAAACTTTCAGTCTCTTTTCAGATGCATCAAAGAACGCTGGAGATATGAACAAGGCTCTATGTGCTCTTCCCTGCATTTTGGAAATCAAGAATTCCTCCACCTGTCAACAGACTGAACTGTATCAGGGGTGCACCCATCACCCGTGCCTCCTCCTGCCTGGTAACACACCACAGAACTGAAACAAAGCTGTTGGCCAAAGCTTCTCAGGGACATAGAGCCACCCAAATGTCTGCAAGGTCAGAAAGCTGCTTGTTCACCTGCTGGGTGCTCCTGAAGACTTCACAATCCTTTTGATTGGAGCGAAGCCTATGATGCTAGACAGGAGAGATGTCCCACGTGCAGGACCACAGGTGGCCCACCAGCATTCCTCTTAAGCCAACAAAAAGACTTCCAATGATTTCGATACTTAATTCAACAATTTTCAAGTACCCTGATGAGTAAAACTTTTCTCACATTGTCTTAAAAATCTGAAAAGAGTACTTGAAGTGAAAGGTCAAGCAATATTATGGAACCTGACAAGATGTCATGAGTGCTGCTTTTTTTTTTCCCTGGTAGCAGAAGTCATGTAAAGAGGGATATTTGCACTCTACATTCACAGGGCTTCTTCCATGTTTGCTGAAGACAAACAGATGTAAGCTTATTCCATCCCTGCTCCTGAGACATGAAACAAATATCCAGAGGCAGAGATGGGAACTTAAACAACCTTTGCTATACATGTACATAGTGACATCCTCTGGGGTTACTTGTAGGAGAAACTTAAGAAAGCCTGGTCCAAACAGTCTGCCCATGGCCAAGAAAGTGAGGACTTTGTACAGCTCCCTACAGCATTTGAGCAGACAGGTGGAAAATTTCTGGAAATTCTAAGCCCAGAGAGTCTCATCTCCCTCTCTCTGAGTCTGAAAAGTCAGCATTTTCTTCTAATTAATTGTATCAGTATAAATTAATGAAGGTGGTATGGTAAGGGAAGTATTTTGTGAAAGAGATGGTGTGAGTCAATGGCAAAGAAGTGTTTTCAATATAACCCTCTTTCATTTACAGATCCTGCATCCATCCTACTGAGAGCGGCTTGAACCCCATGGACATGGAAAGCTTCACTACTGCTGCTCACCACTGACTGCTGGCAAAATTCACCACTGCATTTTCCTGTCAAGGAGAGATGCTTGACCCCACTGCCAAGCCTGGGTCAGAAGGAAGAGCAAAACTTAAAACACACCTTGTTTTTGCCCTTTGTGTAGCTTAGGAGAGGTGTAAATGAAACTGAGGTACTCAAGCTCCATCCTGGGCTCCCCACATCATTCAGCCCCACTCACACTGCAGCAGACCAGCAGACCTTTCAGGGCACAAGAAATACAATTAGCATCACAGCATCTCTTTCTAACCAGTATCATTGGAAACAAGATTTACTATTGTTTCACTCCTTTGTCCTACCATAGATTTAAAAATAACAATTTTTATTTGCCATAGGAGTGCAGAGGACAAAGATTTTTCACTTACGTGAACATTTGGAAAGCTTTCAGAGCAAACACAAAATCCAATTTACTTCCAGTTCTTCAGCTACAAAAAAAGTGCCCCCAAACAAAAATGAGATATACCAAGGGCTGGCAACTGATGAAAGGAATTGCAGCAGTCCACAGTGTAAGCAAAACAAAAGGCACTGCTCACCTTGTTGGTACAAAAATGACAGGCCAGACCAAGGCTTGCACTCAGACTTGCATCATACCCACACTGTAGGGATGAGAGCTTGTGCCCTGCTGTTTTCGGAGGTTAGAGATGCTCGTGGGCATCCTGCATCAGGCTGGGCAGTGGCTGCTGCACAAATCTTGTCCTCCTGGTAAGTAACTTGCGTGGACCAAAACAAAAGCCTTTTCAGACGGATTTGGTCTCATCAGTTTTTCTACCTGGTTCCATTTCAGATGATCTTGTGGCTTTGTCTACTCCTTTCTCTAGTCCATTTTTGGGTATGTAAGTTTTTTTTTTAATAATCTGTTGTCTGCTGCATTATTCTGAACTGTAGCCATCTAGATATCACGTTTCCTTTTTCTAAACCTCCTGACACTGCTCCTGTTTATGCCTAATCCTGTAATTACATCAGAAATGTGTTGGTTCCTTGAATTCACGTGGAAACCATGTCATTCTCTGTGTGCCACTCATACAGTAATTAAAATTTTGCATTTTCCTCCAACCCGATTATGGTACTCATTTCTTTATGCATAAAGCATCATTTTTATTGCTGTTGTTTTTGTAGGTGCCCTTTGCATATTAGGATCACTTTTTAATAACTGGATGAGAAAATTGCCAACCACCACAAAGATAGGAAAAGGCGGACAGAAAACATGCAGAGATTAGGGGAGCTTTGGAAGGTTTCCAGAGCAAAGCTGGGAATTTGATCACTCACAGAAGAGGTGACAAAGGTGAGTGGTGAAGAGGAAGGTTGTTTTTCTCTTACGGCTGCCTTCCTGTGTTGACTTTGACATGCACAAACGGGATGACTGAGCCCTGGCTGCTCACTGTGCCTCTCTGAAATGCAGTGGTGTGGCAGCAGCTGCCCTGTTGCTCTGCCTGGCTGCCTGTGGGACAGACCCTGGGGCTGTGACTCCACTTCTGAGTACACCAGAGAGCTGCATACGTGGTCATAATATGAGCAAAGGCACCTCAGAGTTGTGGGTGGTAGGAGGTGACAATCCCTGGCCTTATAGTGTCCCTGGTTGCATTGTGGACACCTGTAGCACTGCAAAGTGGCCTGCTTTTCCCAGGCAGCCCCCAACAGGGTGACTTGCAGAGGGAGTGCCTGGGGAACCCCACTGCAGGTGGAGGGAAGCTTCTCAGCTTGCCAACAATCCATGCACCCTTTCCAGGGAGTGAACCATGATGATAAAATGCTGCCCAGCACAAGTATTTGCAACAGGAGAGGGAAAATAAAGCACCTTCAGAGAGAACCCAGCCAGATGGTGGCCATGGATATGCCCTGTATCAAAACATAAGTCATTGTGATCCTGACTTTCCCTCTTGACCCAAATTGTCTTTAAGACACTGTTTGCAGTGTAACAATAAAATAAATAATTTAAGAGGCATTAACTGACTGATGGTTGTTGCTTATCCTGCAATATCCTGAGGACCAGACCAACAGGACTGGGGCCAGTGCCTGGGAGTCCAGCAGCCAAGAGGAAGTCACACAGGTTTGCACCACCTCCTAGTGATGTGCCAGACAGTGCAAATGCCAGAAACCCAGCACAACTCCTGAGAGGGAAATAATCACTGCTCTCCCCAGGGAAGGGAGAAACAGCAACTGTAATTCGTGTAGAACAAATTCACCTTATCATCAGTTGTCACAGGAGAGTCCCTAGGCACTGTTGAAGAAAATGTAGCTGGAGAGAGGCAGCTTATGTCAAAAAGTCCAGCAAGAGCAATCAAATGAGCTGAGAAGGGCATGCTTGTGATGTGGCAGGCAGAGGATTGAAGGCTTTGCTTATTTGAGGTGATGAGTTTGGCTGGTGGCTCACAGGGCCACTTCAAAAGGCACCTCTGCCTCTGCTGGGATGAGTGTTTGACAAGTTTGAACAACAAGGACTCTGGTAACAAGCCTGATGCTAATTTAATTTGTTCGCTGGTGATGGGTACATGGTTTTCCTGTGCTTTTACTTGGGTTTGCGTGCAGTCATAAGGAGATTTACAAGCTGTGAACATCTGCAGTTTGGAATTACTTTTACAGCTACAGGAGGCTTTTCAGATTAACGTTACCTGCAACTTGTAAGATTAAGAATTTTCTGCTCATATATCTTCCTGGGGTTTAAGAACGGAAGTGGGCAGCAGGGTGGAAGAAGTGCTCCTTTCCTGTCCGCATTCCCACACATACAGCTCTCCATCCTGAGCAATCCCACCAACTTTGGAGAACCCTTTATGTCACCCCTGAAGCTGAAGGATCTCCAACACTCACTGAAGCCCGAATGTCTCCAAAAACTTTGTACCTTATGATCTCTTAGTGATCTAAGGACAGCCTCACCTCAAATTAAGTCCACACACCTGCTCCTGGAGTGGATGATGTTGATTTTCCCTGGCTTCTATAACCACGTGGGGAAATATCCACAGGCCTACTGTGGATGGGGAGATGGTGGCTAAGTTCGCCTCAGAATGAAGAGGTAAATTTGGCCTATTTCTGAGTATCTCTCCAGGAGCAGAGAGGCAGCCTCTCAGGTTGATATCTTTTCCTTCTTTGTAATGGCTTTTAGTCTGATAACATGAGCTAGCTCTGATCCATTGTGCTGGGAAAATTGATAACAATATCACCTCTTCTTCTGAGCTGCTGCTGGAATTGTTCAGTGGTTGAAATAAGTCCTTTGATTATTGTTTCCTATTGTTTGGCTGGTATGATAAGGTATTTTGAAGTCAGTGGAGTAAACCAACTCATACAAACTAATGGTGAGGCTTGCTATTGTTCTGGGATGATTTGCACCACGATAATTTCTGAGGCATTTGGATGCTATGTTTAATTAATTCTGGTGAATGATTTAAACTCCAGTCAATTGCTGCTAACCTGAGATAAGACTATTTGTATAATTTCAGTATAATCATCTTCTCCCCTGCATTAATTAACACATGACAGCATTACATTGACAGCTTCTTAACACTTCTCTAACATTTCTTCCAAATCTCTCTCTCCCACTTCCCTCTGGACAATATGTCAGTAAAACCCCCCAGTACTCTTTTTGAAAGCCCTTCATGTTTTAGTGCTGTGTTTTGCTCTGCGTGCAATGATACAGGCTCATACCAAGGCCAGTTGGTCCCTGTCTGGCTGAAACACTGATGAAGAAGCCATGGGGTCTCACTAGCCTACGAATTCATCCTGAGATCCAGAAGCCACAAATACTGCTAATAATGACAGGACTTGGGAGATGGGAAGAACCTAGGGCAAGGCACCCACTGAGATGAGGAATTGCGCAGGACAATTAGGCAATTGACTTTTTTGGGTAGTATTGAAGTGGTCCATGCTCTGCTGCTGTAAGGACACCATGTGTTTCAAAGTGCTGGAAAACATTTTTCAGCCTGTGGGTTTGTTTCTCATCATCTTTGTCTCTGCCTCTGTATTTTAGCAATAGCCTTTTCATGAATTATCATAAGTATTACTGTACTTCCCATATATCTCTGCAGTTGTTCATCTGAATTCCTACAGATATTTTCTCCAATATTTTCAGCGAATTCTGTGTTCTGTATGACATAGAGACCCACCTTCACCTCACCAGGGAATGACACTGGGTCCTCTTGACCCATGTCGTGGCATCATACTAAACCTCAGATGTCCAAGTTAGATACCCTGGCTGTGCTCCCTCTGCAGTCTTGGAGACTCCCCATGGGTAGTTATTTCACCAGATTTGTCTCCTGCTACTTTAGGGGCTTGTAACCAATGTTAATACAGGAAGAATCTGGTGTCCAAAATATATCCACAGGTTTAACTACTTGGTTTTTTACCTTGCTCTCCCCCATCTAATCATTAATTTACCACTATTGCTTACACAAACAGCTCTCCAGAAATGACCCTTCTTATCCCCGGCCACAAAAACAGAACCTGTCCTTAAATCATAACTCTGGCACCACAAAAATCTCTGCAATGTGATTTCAAAGAGGTAGATGTAGGCTTTGGAAGGAAGAAGTTGTTCACAATTCACTGCTCAGAAATATCACAATTGGCTGCTGTGGCTTTGAACTGAGTCACAACAGCATGCTTGTGCCTGAAAGGAGCAGCAGCTTCCCGAGCCTGGGCTGTGCAGAGGTTGTTCCCCCAGCACCCCTTCACCCCGCAGTCCTCCCTCCGGCTGGCACACAATTTTCTGAGTCACTGGCGCTTGTGCATCTTGCCCTTGCACAGTGATTATCATTTCTCAAATCATCAGTAGTCCTTCCTCTCCTGCTGCCTCTATGTCTTAAAATAGCCAATAGAGCTCTGCACCCTGCGGAGAGGATGACTTTGCTCTTAAACTATCTCCATGGCATGCAGGTAAAGAAACACAGTAACGAGAGTCGTCTAAACAGGGCTTCTCACAACAGCCTTTTCAGCTAACTGCATTTCTTTTTTTGGTTATTGCAGTGTGGAAGGAAGTGTCATCTTCTTTGATATATATCAAGCTTTGCCTAACTTGGTTAAGAACAACCACAATGCTCTGTCCTTACCATCTCCTCGACAATGACTCGGACTGATCCTTTCACTGACCTCACCTCCTGAATCACCAGGTATCCAGAGTTTCTGCAAAAATTAAGTACCAGTTGAAATTAGGTGCTGAAGTCTTGTCTAAATTTGCACAGAAGAACACTAACAAGAAGAGTTAAAAGAATAAAAAGTTTCAAAGAGGTCGATCTTGTGCCTTGAAGTATTGAGTATAAATTCCACAAAGCAGAAAGGTTTGACTAGCTATTCCCCAAGCATCACTTCACAGAACAGCATTTCTGTTTACCCCAACTCACCCATATTTTTGAATGCAACACACTATAGCATTTTTCCCCTTGGACTGTGGTTCCAAAAATGCTAATACCTTTTAGCTGCAGGTCCCTTTGCAAGGCATCTCACTGGTGAATTAAATTCTCACCGCTTTATGTTCCTGCAGGCTAGCAAATGTATTTGGAGTGCTTGGAAGTGCTTGAACATTAACTGTCAAAAATATTTTCACAGGGCTCTACAAACTAAATTCATTAGAATACCCTCAGCATTCAGTGTGAAAAAAATGGTCTGTAACAGAGATCCACCCTTGCAAAGCTGCTGCGGAAAAAGAAATAGACACGTATACAGAATGTTTCTGATAGAGGAAAAAATAACTAAGTAGGTGAGTATCTGGGAAGTACAGCTTTGTTATCAAAACACTGGGCTGGGAGATGGATGTCCACATTGTATTTCCAGCCTGCCACAGATTTCCCATATGACTGTGGACGAACTGCTTGCAGATTATTTCTGAAACAGGCCTGCAGTTTTTGGGTGACACTTTCTGAAGACTGATGCTTCCTCTTGGCTCCAGCAGCACCAATGCTGCCTTTAATCCTGAAAACCCGAGGCCAAGGCTGTAATAGCTTTGCCTGTGCTGCTCTAAAAGATCAGCCTCCAGAGCGGGCTCTGGCACCGCGTGCCCAGCCTCCTGCCCACCACAGCCCTCGTGTCCGAGCCCAGGCTGCTGGCTCACAGCCTGCCCGGGCAGCTCTGCCAGCAGGGTTTAGACATTCTCCTGCTCTGTCTGGCTGGACCTGCCAGAGCAGATCTGTTGGGTTTACTCCATGTTTAACTAGCCTGATCTTCCTGTCACTGCTGAGTGCCAAGGCTCAGAGCTCCAGCACAGCATCTCCCCAGCTCATACACAGGCAACAGCAGGGAGGTCGACATGGCTGTTTTGCAGGGAAAGAACTGAACAGTGGTAATCCTAAACTGAAGTCATTCTGCTGCAAGCTTGGATCATTTTAAGCAGTTAAAAACAAAGGAAACAGTCATTGGTATCCTAGAATCATTAAGACTGGAAAAGCCTTCTAATATCATCTAATCCAACCACTAACCCAGCATTGCCAAGTCCACCATTAAACCACATTCCTAAACACCACATCTACACTTCCAGGGATGGTGATTATGCTACTTCCATGGACAGTTTTTTCCAATGCTTGACCTCTCTTTGAGTGAAGAATTTTTTTCCTAATATCCCATCTTAACCACTCATGGTACAAATTAAGGCCTTCTCCTCTTGTCCTATTACTTGTTGTCTGGGAGAATAGGCTGACCCCCACCTGGCTACAGCCTCCTTTCAGGTAGTTGTAGAGAGTGATAAGGTCTCCCCTGAGCCTCCTTTTCTCCAAATGAAACACCCCCAACCTCCCTCAGGTTCTGCTCATCAGATTTGTGCTCCAGACCCTTCCCGAGCTCTGGTGCCCTTCTCTTGTTATACTCCAGCACCTCAACGTCTTTCCACAGAACATTCAAATTTAAAGATGGTTTCCAGCCTCAGTCTGTGTTTTGGTTCCCTCCCTGGTACAAGGGGGTTGGTCTCACTAATAAACTTGCAGACTGTGACAACAAGTACCTGTGTTTGTGAAGTACCCAAACACCAAAGAATTCCAGAGATGTGCCCTGGAGAAAGTGAGTAATGCTGTATTCAGAACAGGGTTTAAAGATGGGCATTAAATAAGACATGGGACCCTTCCACAACAGTAAGGATAGAAGAGATTATTGACTAACTGCTCACTAATTGAGCATCATCCTTTCTGGGTACTAAGTGAGGTGGGGGACTAGAGGAAACAATGTATGCAACTATAGTCTGTCTTCTAATGCATATGCAGGGAGGGGCCTGAATTAACACTGCACAAACATTATTAGTGCTGACATTTCCTTAGCTGGATGCTAGGTTTTGACTACTTTTATAATATACTTTTCCCTCCTCCAGTCTTGTACTTCACAGCATTATTTGGGCCAAAGGAAATGGAAACAGAAGGGAGATAGCAAACGCTTCCTTCTGTTCCCAAACAGCAATTCTCTTCCACTGTACATTGGTGGGAAATACAGATCTCACAACACATGAGAATGGGGCCCTTGGCATCAACACTGGGAAGCCAAAAACTGGGGTTTCCCAGAATCACAGTTCATAATTTGTGTTGGGACTTGACTGTGCCTTTGTTTTCCTATTTAGACAATAACAATGCAGATTCAATTTTCCTGAGGGATTTTCAAGGCCTCACCAATGTTTGGTGGCATCATTCATAAAGAACCTGGCAAAAGCAGGTTTGCCATTTGCAGCAGAGCACCTGATTTCTTAGTCCTCAGGCAGTAGCAATTACCACTGATTGCCTGGTCACATTACCTGCCAGAGTATGAAAGGGCAGAACAAACCCTAGTGAGAGGATCTGGTCTTGCTACAAGTAGGAAAATCTCCCTTAGACAACACTCTTACATGCCGCCATTGACCACAGCCAAGGAAAAAAATAATGCACTGGTGTCAGATATATTTATATATTACAGCTCAAAAATACCCTCCAGGAAGAGCAGGAGAGAAAAGAAGTGAGAAGGCAACAACCTAAGACAGGAGGAGATCATTTATAAGAGATGGGCAGTTCATGTATCTGTAGGAATGAATAGAGCCAGTCGAATGGTCCCTGTGACACAGCACAATAGTCTATTGTCTCGGTGTCGATAAATCAGCCGCTCAGCCTGTGCTTTGAGAGCCAGATGTTCATTATTAAACACTGTTCTGTGCTCCCTCTTGCGTTTCCTCACCAGCCTTGTTCCATGCTGTGCACAGGAGAATGCTGTTCCTCCTGCCTGGATGAAGCCGTGGTGGTGACCAATCCTGGAAGGGCACTTCGGGTGTCACTGTCCCACAGTGGCTGTTTCAGTTCCACATAGCATCACATTGCTCTGCACTAAATTCTGGCTCCTGCCACTGCCCATCACAGTGCACCAAACCCTCCCAGTGCTCACATGCGCTGCCAGGACAGAGCTCTGCTTCCCCCATTTACTTTGTGGGGTAGGTTTATATGCAAGGTGTTGATAGTGGGGAGGCTACAGGGGTGGCTTCTGTGACAAGCTGCCAGAAGCTTCTCCCATGTCTGACAGAGCCAATGCCAGCCAGCTCCAAGGTGGATGGAGAAAATCAGGAGTGAAGTTAAGCCCAGCAAAAAAGGCAGGGTGGGAGAAAGGTGTTTTAAGATTTAGTTTTTATTTCTTATTATCCTAGTCTGATCTAATTGATAACATATTTATTTTTCTCAAGTTGAGTATGTTTTGCCCATGACACTAAGGGGTATGTGATCCTTCCCTGTCCTTATCTCGACCTGTGAGCCTTTTGTTAGGATTTCTCTCCCCCATCCAGTTGAGGAGGGGGAGTGATAAAGTGGCTTTGGTGGGCACTTGGCATCCCGTGAGGGTCAACCCACAATGAGACAAGTCTGAACAGCAAGGAGGTATGGGTTCTTGCCTCAGTCTATAGGATCTCCTCCTTCTAGACAGCAGCAGGACCACCTTGGCTTGCAGGTCTCTCTTTAGGGGAATCTCCTGTTGAGAGCCATACTCTGATGAGCACAGGAAGGTTAAGAATTTCTTTACAAGAAGTTTTATAATTTTAAAGCACTTTCCTACTTGAGTGCTGTGCAGCACCATAAAGACATAAATGGCTCGATGTGCTACCAAACATGCACAATGATTCAAAGCCAGCAGGAGCTTTTCCCCAAGTGCAGGCTGCGCTCTCCACTACCTGCCCACAAAACAGCTGCAGCATATAAGGTGAGTAAAGGTAGCTTTATCTGCACCTGGGCCCAGCAGGTAGAGTTTGGATCTCAACTTCCCAGAGGCCACTGTTGGCTGAAGCAGATGTAGTGCTGTTTGAGAAGCTGGGCTGTTGATCATGGACATCTTTTAAGATTTCCCTTCCCCTGGGGTGTTAGGCACCATGATCCCTCCGTGTTTAAGGCTGCCAAGGTTAAAAACGTCCCTAAGAATCCTTCCCTGAACCGGGCTAACCTGGGATATAAAGATGGTAAATCCAAGCAGTTTTAGGCACACATTTGTTTATCTTCAATGTTTTACTCAGCCTGGGCAATGAGCAGAGAACATTTCATTTGTCTTGGCTCCAAGTCAGCTTCTTCCTCTGCTGGCAGAGGGAAGGTGGTATGTGCATTACAAGGCACAATGTAAAACTCTGGTGAGAAGAACCATGGCTGATAACCAAGAGGACAGCAATAACTTTTTCAGTAAACACCTGTCTCAAGTACTGGCTACCTGCCCCTATAGAAGGCAAATATTTTGTCAGTGCTCTCTGTGGGACAGAGCTGGAGGGTGACAAGACAACAGAAGAAACCCCTCGAAAGATCCTGCAGTCACACCTGTGCCCAGGTACTGTATGCCAGTACCTGCAACTGCTCCTAATAGATGGCTTTTGCTCAAAATATCTTGTGCTGGGGAGGAGGCAGCCCCCCCAAGCAATCTGCTGCAGTGTTCCTCTAGCCTTCTGTTGAAAAGTCAGGCAAGGATGTCAGACGTGCATTATCTCATCCCCAGAGACTGGCTTTTCTTCCTCCCCTTTGCAGCTCACTCTCTGGCATAGTTCATGTTTGCTCACTGGCTTGCTGGACTTGAAAGTTTCTTGTTCAGTGATATAACTTCTTGCTAAGAAATAAATTACTCTTTTCCTCTGACGCCTTGATTCTTCCTTCCTGCTGTCATGGGGCAGCAGGGCTGGATTCTGGTGGGATCACTTGTGTGGGAGAAATTCTGTCTGTGCTCCCAGATACTCAAGCACTTTGCAGACCTCCCAGGCTCTTACTAAATGGTGCTTTACAAAAAAAGAGTGCACAGAGGAAAAATTAAAGCCCCAAAAGAAGGGGCATGAGCCAGTGGCAGGCATGTGCCTCTCCTTGATAAGCCCCCACACCAAATAAGAGCCAAAATTCTCATGCAGGCGGTGCTTGGCTGAAGGTGAACAGTAATAGAATGAATGGCCATGCAGAGCATCTGTGGCAGCATATGAAAAATTGTGATTTACCAAGCAAGAGAAATAGAAAACAAATCTCGTGCTGCAGATAAGGACAGACTGAAACAAAATACTGTCTTGGTGCAGAGATTAGAAGCTCTGAAAATCTGATATTATTAAAGGAAGACGTTGCATTTGGGAGTAACTGTTCTCATTTAAAAGATTAATAATGAAAAAAGCACTGGTTATAATATATGGCAGGGAATACATCCATCCTCCTAATGATAACAAGACAGATGATTTTCCCAAAATTCATGCCACTTTTGGCTGTAACTGAGGAGGAACTGGGGATTGCTCCAGAGCATATGGACCAAGGTTTTGCTCCGATGCACATCCTCTTGTGAACATGCCACAGGCTATGATTAAGTGTCTAAAAGCATTTGTGAACAGAAAAATGATATGTGTCTGATGTGGCTGTGTCCTACTGCTTCTGCTTTGAAAAAGGATTTGCAAAGTAATCCCAGTGTTTCTAATGCTTCCCACTGTCTGCATGCAGCACATCACTTACATTTCCATCTCTTTGGAGTCCTCGTTTGTTCAAAGGCAAATGTGTGGGTCTGTGGGGGTTCCCTTCCTTGTGTTTAATGGCATTTTTCATGGTACACTGTAACACCTGGATTAATTTGAAAGCAGTCACAGAGAGTCATTCCAGGATCCCACGCAGAAAGGCCTCTTACCTAGAACAAACTGGAAAGTAGCTGTCCCAAATCCAGGCCCTGCTCTGGGCTCACATCCCACCTGACAGGTCTCAGGCCTAGCACACAGTCCTAGAAGTGAGAGCAAAGCCTAGCCACTCCTACAGGGCTGAGAAAGAAAAGAGAGGAAAAACAACAAATCAGCCAAATGAAACAGGAAAACATTTTTAAATGTTTTTAGGAGCAGCACCGCAGTGCCAATACCAGCTCTGAACTAAACCTCTCACTCTTTCTGGAGCTCAGAGCAGAACAGCGTGGCTGCCAAGCTACCAGGCCTCTCTCCAAGGCACTGCCAGGCTTTGGACACCTCAAGCCCTCTCAGCAGCTCAGTTTTCCCTGGACAGGCTGATCCTCCAGCTGCCCTAGTGCTGTGCTCCAAGCTCACTTCCATATTGTACAGACTAAGCTTACCTTTAATTCTTCTTTGGAAGCTGCTCTGCATATTTCCAGAGTCCTCTCTGAGTGTGAAACCTCTCCAAATCCTGCACCTGGCAGGGTAATGCTGCCCCTCCCCACCAAAGTTCATGAACTGTGCTTCATACACTCCAGTCTTTTGGCATTTCCTATAGAAATTGGTCCCTTTGGGCCTGTTCTTGTTGACACTTGCCTCTGTGCGTCTCACCTGCTGCTGAGCAGACACACACACTGCAGGTTTAACCAGCCCTGAGAAAGCAAGGACTGACCATGTCCCCAGCTGTAATGCTGAATGCCCTGGGCTTGAGGTGGTAATCAGGGAATCACAGAATGGTTTGGGTTAGAAAGGATCTTACAGATCATCTAGTTCCAACCCTTCTGCCATGGACAGGGAGGACACCCACTAGAACAGGCTTTTCGGGGCTCCAACCAACCTGGCCTTGAAGAATTCCTGGAATGGGGAATGCTAGAAGGAAGCAGCAACCTGGCTGCTCATACCCGGACCCATGCGCTTACTTAGGGCTTGCCACAGGCACAGGGCTGGGACAGCTGATGAGTTTCAGCCCCGGATGTGTGAGGTTTTGCAGGTGGAGGGACTGGAGGAGGAGAGGCCACTCCTGGCTGGCCCAGGTTGGGGTGAGTAATGGGGAAAGGCCTGTCTGCCCTAGTGGGTGAAGTGTGGCACCTGGGAAATGTGCCTGAGTGTGAGGAGGTGGTTTCCCTGAGCAATGTGCCAACAGTGTGCCTCACAGCAAAGCCTGCAGACTCTGCTTTGCAGCACAGAGGGGAAAAACAGCAGAAGCTTGTGGTGAATCTGTTAAGAGCTGGGAAACACTGGTCTGTGTGCATTCAGTTAGCAGACGGTCAAGAAAAATTCTCTGATGAAAGCAATTTTCCCCTGCTTTCTTGTCTTTCACTCCCCTGACTGCCTTTGCCTGTGTCCTGGGGACTGAGAAGCCCATTGGATGTTGTTCAGGGGTATAAATTACTCTTATCTTCAAAAAGTGACTTTTCACAACTATCTTTAGACCTGTACCTGCCAGAAACAAAGCCAAAGACATCTCCCAGCACTGGGTAAAAGAGTCCCTTTCACATCTTGAAGGCAGCGTGGCTCCAGACAATACTGAATAATGTAGAAAAATTGGATCTCCAGAGACTGGCACATGCAAAAACGAACTATATATGTGCAAGTAATCACAGAAACAACCCACAGGCATAAAGATGGAGGGGAAACACCACTAAATGTCTAAGCACAGCTTTTTGCCATTTCCCTCTCAGGCAATGAAAAGATAGTGCGAATTTCCCATCAAGCAGCCCAGAGCTTTTCTCTCTTTGAAACTCCTTGCAGGGTGCTGCAAGAGGAGACACTTTGCTGGAACAAGGTATGACAGAGATATTTCACACTCAAAGGTCCATTGTAAAACTAACATCCCCACTTTGGAAGTGGTAAGGAACTTTTTGAGAGTCCTCACGAATGTGCTTCTGCCTTCCAGCTCTCTTAAAAATATTGGTGTTGCACTGGTGGCAGACTAAGGGCAAATTCAGAACCTAGAAGCTCAGACAATAAATTTGGAAGCCAAGCGGGGTTTGGTACTGACACCTCTTTATTGAACTGTACTGGTAACTGTATGGACAATCTATACCATAGCCCACATCCATGGCTGGCTGCTGGAGCACTGACACAAGCTGTTCTTGTAGCCTGAGACCATTTGAGACGATGACTATGCAAAGGAAGCACAGGTCCAAGGGCAGAGTCCTGAGGGCCCAGAGCCTTCAGGCACAGTTCCAGATGCTGGCACAGAGCAGTTACCTGGGACAAATCGGGCTCTGCCATCTGCCACAGAGAGCTGCAGAGCTGAGCTGGAGGACAAGGGAGGAAGAGACCAGAAGGACTTTCTTCTGCAGGCCCCAGGGAACTCACATAAGCTGCAGAAATCATTTGAAGCTTTTTTTTCCCCAGGTGTTTGAAAAGGAGACGTTTTGAAGAAAAGAATTTTTGAGGGTCACAGGAAAACCAGGAAAAAGCATTGGAAGAAGCCCCTTGGAGTTACTCTCCTCAGAAACACCTCATCAATGGGATGAAACATTCACTAGGGTCAGTGCCCCCTAGAAACAGGATGACAGCACCCACTTGTCTCAGAACAAACGTTTCAGGGCAGCTGCAGATTCAGACTTGTGCTCTGTTGCAAAGATGTACTTGCTGCTCTCACAGCCATCCTTTTTAGGGGAAACTCAGTTCCTACAGACATAATGATCCTTCTTTTGCTGAAAGGTTAGAACAGTTCCCAAGCACAGTGAGCTCTGCCAGCACGATGACTTGTCTGCAACCCGAGGTATGTCTGTGTGCAGGCTTCTGTTATTAAAAAGGAAAAGCAAAGCCCTACCAATGCTGTGATATGGCCAGACATTTCTGGAGCTGATCTTTTCTGATATGAGCACAGCAGCCTTGCTCAGAGTAAGGTTACAGACAGGTTTTGGGTTGGTGTAATTGCTGTGACAGAGGAGGCTTTGTATGAACCAAGGGCTGAGTGGCTGTAGCATTCCTGCATCGGGTGCAGGAGCTGCATCACTTGTGCTAAACTAGGTTGTTCCTGATTGCCAACATGGGCCAAAATGCCTCCTCTGGTATGCTTAGTCCTCTGTGAGGACAGAAGTGTCTGAGAGCTGTGCCCGTATGTTTCCCTGCCATATGGGATTAGCTACACTGGTATAAAATAGCTTTATACCAGGCTAATGTCTTCCATTCTGCCTTTTAAAGTAGTTAAAGCAATCAGCTTCTATGCACAGGCAAGACTTGACTTTCTTTTCATTCTTGGAAGGTTTTATTCACAGCTATGAAGGCCAGACATTTTATCTTTTTTTTTTTCTCCTTTGTTTAATGAAAGTCTGAGTCTCAGAGAGGAACCTCAGCAGCTATAGAACTGTGCTGTGCATGGGGACCTGAGAAACCGAAGCATTTCATGTTATGGATCAGCTAGGAATTATGTGAGAGGAATCTTTTCCTCATTAAAACTGGTTTGTCTTGTCCCCACAGCTCTCAGTGGCTGGCAGTTGACTGTGCATGGCATTTTTTTATTCATGAGCTAATACCGGAAACTGCCTCTGAGCAAGATCTAACATTGGGCACAGCCTCAAGGCACATCACAGTGTTCTTCCACCCACTCCAGTTTTCCCGGTGTAGCCATCACTCACCACATAGATTTGCAGCCAGAACTAAGACAGATGCAAATCTGGTTAGAATAAATCTAGCTGAGGGCTAGACCTAGTGGAGGGAGTGAGGCTGGCCAGCTGCAGCTGGTGAGGTTGTGGTATTTTTTGTCACTGACAATTGTTACACCCATCAGTTTGGATCAATTGCCTCCCCTTCCCTTTTGATTTTTGAGAATCTGCAGTGTCCACATTGGCTGCCACAGTTTTGCTCTGAAACCTCATCAGGCTGAAAGAATGAGGCAAAAAACAGTCTTTTTGATTAACTGGACTTCAACACCACTTCTGCTTTTTTGGGACAAGAAAAATGAGTTTTCCTCTGCTGGCCTTTCAGAGAGCTGGGCTGCCTGAAACCAGAGGGACATCTTGGATGGGGCAGGTTGGAAAGAGCACTGCTGGAGCTGCCAGCACAGGTGAGCATGGCAGAGGAAGCATGGTCCCGTGTGGTGGAAGGTGGAGCTGAAATCACTAAATCACAGAATCAGAGAATCACAGAATCACAGAATGGGAAAGGTTGGAAGGGAGCACGGATGCAATCATTGGGTCCAACCTCCCTGCTCAAGCAAGGTCATCCCAGAGCACATGGCACAGGATTGTGTCCAGATGGTTCTTGAATATCTCCACTAAGGGAGACCCCACACCCTCCCTGGGCAGCCTGTCCCAGTGCTCAGAGCAGTAAAGAAATTCTTACTCATATTCAGGTGAAACCTCCTGTGCATCAGTTACTGCCCATTGCCTCTTGCCCTACTTCTCCTAGAAGAGCCTGGCTCCACCCTCTTGGCATCCTCCCTTCAGACACTTACATATAAATAATGACAAGTAGGAGCAGCCAGCAGTGGAAAGGGAAAGCCAGAGGGAGCAGCAAGAAGAAAATGTCCAGCAGACTTGACCCCTGAGTGAGTGGCTCTAGGAAAGGCCATCGGGCATCTCTGTCCCACAGCCTGCCCTGGGATAGGTGGGGAAGCCTGGAAAACCTCAGTTCTTATGAATCAACAAAGTCAATTCACTGCTTGTCCTCTTCAGTGAGGTGCTGCTGAGTTGGAGCCAAATCTTTGACTGTGTGAAGGGAGACTTAGGAGCAGGACTGGGAATGTGCAGGCTGAAGGCAGCCCAGGTATTTTTGATCTAGTAATTTTCAATTTTCTAGTAATTTTCAATTTCCCATTGATTAGTTCCTAATTTGGTGAGAGGTTACATGGTTCACAAGTTTGTGTCTTTTGAATGATTATATTTGCTTCCCAAAACAAAGTAGAGTTAAGTGAAAAATACAGAAGATCAGCTATTTCAGACACTGTTAAAACTTGCTCTGTGTTTATGTGTGTAGTCAGTGGAGTTGTTTGTACTCAGGCCAGATTTGAAATTACCTACCAAGTCTAAATTGGCCAGTATAACCAGAAGTTTTGACATCTCCTTAAGGAAATTTAACCACACAATGGTACCACAAAATCATAGAAGTCCATTCAAAAGGGATGACTGCTGAAGAGCAGCAACAGGAACACAGCACTTACAAAATGTGCTGTTGCAGTCTCTCACAGAACTAGCCAGCAAGACCTTATAAAAGCCTGCTAACGTACGGGATGAAAGGAGACAGAAGAAAGTTCAGACTACAGTGGACATGCTAAATATAGAGGGGGAAAGAAGAGATGTTCCTAGACCATGCTAGGTAGCTAAGCAACTAACCTACAAAATGCCAAGCTCAATTCCCCCCAAATTCCTCCAAGAACTGAAATGAACTGTTATAGCTGATATAAATCCTGAGTCACTGAGCAAAATCTCTGATAAAAAAAAAAGAGATGGGAAGAGAAAATAGCCATTAGCAAATCTTGCGTAAGGAACTCAGACCCATACTCTATAACGAATCAGGGAAGGAGGAAAATCCATTCAAGGATATGGAGATGAACTCTAATACAAATCGTGTCAAAGCCCAGGTGAATAAACTTTCAAGTCATGTAACCATGCTCCAAAGAAGACAGGAAAAGGACTATAAAAGCCCTTTTGGAAAAGCAGATCAATCCATTACCTCAGGAGATTACTTAAAACAGTCGGTTTTGTTGTAGCAAGAGAGAAAAACAGTTGTGAGAAATAATTGCAAGTTTTCCTTATTTCTTCGGATTCTGAGGCATCTTCTTCAAATGGCAGGTTTTAGCACATTTTTAGCATATTTTTCCCTGCCAGAGCTCCTCTTCCTCAGAACAAGCACTGACTGCAGTTCACCATTTCTCAGCACGTCCCGGCACATGTAGGTTGTGTGTGAATCCACAGCTGTCTGTCCCAAGAAGTGGGAAGAGCAGGACACAAGAGCAAGGCTGACTTACCATTTTCAAGGCTAAAATCCGTCAGTCTCAGCTAGAGCACTGACAGCATCTCCTGTGCTGACTAAATGTGACACCGGCTGGAAATTTTTTCTTAAAAGATGCTGCTGTAGGCAGGTTTAAGCTATTACTTGCCATGCCACTGCACAGCCCTGCAGCAGGTTTTTGCAGGCAAACCAAGCTCATTTAAGGAGGTGTGTGCATTGCACTACAGAGCCAGAGGAAAATTCTTGCTTCAATTTGAAGCAAGTAAAGTATTACATTCCTTGAGACCAGAAAATGTTCTGTTTAGATCCAAAGAGACACTTAAAATACGACATTTTACTCAAAAGTACTGACATAGTGAAGGTGAATTTTCAAAAGCAAAGCTCTGTAATTTCTACGTATGCGATGACAGCTCTGTGTTTACTTAACATTTTATGAAGAAGCCAAATTCCAGACGTACGAACACTTTGGCCAAACCACAAAAGCACAAAGGAGGTCAAAGATGCATCATTAACTGCATTAAATATTCCAGGCATAAGCCCTTGAATTTAATATTTCACAAAGAGTTAGCAATCTATTTTACGAAGACCTGTAAAATACCTTCATTTCTATCCTGCTGCCAGTAGTGAGTTTGTTAGCAAACTGTGTCTACTAACTCTGGTTAATGTAAATAAGGACATAGATATGCTGGAAGCCAGGAAAATAATGGGATCAGATTTATAGCTACTGCTAACTGGTGTAGCTCTGATGGCTTTGCTTCCACTGTTGACCTTCAACTCACAGAATGACACCCACATTTAGGCATCTACAGGTGTGCATCAAAGTTCCCATTTCAACCTGTGGAGGTGTAATTTCCCTCTCAGCTGACAGAGGGCTTGAATGATGCTTTGAACTCCACTCACCAACAGAGGAGAGCTCCACTAATGTACCCCTGGATGCCTAAATCAAGTTATCTTCATCCCACCTGAGGGTCTGATCCACAGTATGAGGAATACAAAACCAGTCCTGGTGGGAAAGATCTGTGCCTGCTGCCCTCTCATTGGCATGGCCAGTGCCTCACTTGGAATCGAAATGGGCATAAATCCTACCTGTACTGGCAGGTGTTGTCCCTCTCTCTGGACCACAAACTTCCATCTCCCATCCTGTTTTCATTCTCCAGATATTCCTGCCAATTGCTTAAACAGCCTCTCCTGCCAAGTGTCTTCTGGGTTTGGCATTATTTTAAACTCTTCTTTGCAGAGTTTGCTGTATGCTGAGTGCCTGGGAAGATGCTTTTTCTAAAAACGACTCTGTGAGCAAGGTAAATCAGACCTTTTGCTGGAGCTAGTAAAGTATTAAATAAAAACTCCCATGTGATTTGCAGTCTCATGTTCAGTGATTGCAATCATCTCCTGGACTTGGCAGTACCAAAGTGCTGCCAGAGTGACTTTCTGCCTCTTTGTTGTAACCTGAAGAGAGATATTTTCTTCTTCCACAGAAATGCAGCACTTACCAAAGGCTTATACTGCTCTGAGTTTCATTTTTCTCACTTTGCTTACTTATCTTCTTGCCCTCACCTGCCCTGATGCTCCTTGAAAGTACCTGTTAGATTCATCCCTTTCTTTTACAGGTTATTCCCCTTCTAAGTGGTTTTTCAAGATGGGCCTTTTCCTCTAAAGGAGTGGGGTTTGTGCCACCTTTTTTTTCTTTTGATGGCACAATGACAGCTTTGCTCCCAGGTGCCTGGTCTGTTCTCACTCCCTGAGTGCTCAGTGGCAGCAGTGAGCAGGATTACTGCTACTTCTTATCACCATCAAAGCTGCTTTTCTAGCTGTGATGGGCATGAACTTGAGTAAGCAACAGAGGGGACAGGCAAGCAGAGGGAGTTAACCAGTGGGGCACCTGCTCTTTCAATTAAAGTCACCTTTCCTTCAGACTTCTGGGTTGGCTAGAGCAAAGAAGGGGAAGAACCTGTGCAATGAAGCTCTATTTTTAATCTCAGAGCACAGTGTAGCTCTACAACAAAATACGAGAGGAAAGATTTTTGGAAAAAAAAAGAAGACATAAGATCCACACATTTTTCCATTTCTAAAATTTTTCCATTTCTACCCTTATGGCTGTAAACAGAAATAAGGCACAGGTCCCCAGACATCTGCTGTATCCTCTGCTACTGCTGATGCACAAACCCATGTCATCTAAGGAAGTATCCAGATACTTGCTCAAACTGTACAGTTTCTGGAGAAGCAGATTCTTCAAAAGTCCTCATGGGAAATATCTCTTAGACTGGTGGCATTATTAAGATGGAATGATTTGCATTTTAACTAAGGTATGTGGATCTGTACAAGCTGGACCTGAGACCAAAATATTTTGATTCAAGCAGAAAACAATCCCAGTATTAGGGGGCAGGGGTTGGTTTTGGAACACATTCATTTAAAGGGAAAAAGTGGGAGGAACAAGTAAACTAGTAGTCCTAGTAAACAAGGAAGTCCCTGAATAAATCTTTTGAGGCATGGGGCTTTAGGCTGACGAAAGTTCAGCTGCAAACATAATATCTCATTTCCACTGAAGTATTCTGCATTTAAGACTTTTGGCTCATCCAAGGTCCACTGAAGCCAGCAAAAACACTCCCATCTTTTTCCATGTGTTTTGGGTCAGGAACTTTCTGAGGAAGATGTGTAACAAATCCAACACATCGAAAGCAGCAGACACGTTTCTGGCTCTGCAGAAAATCTAGCTAGGGAGGGAAAACAGGCAAGAAAGTCGACGATTTTTGTGATTTTTTTACAACAATATCTGACTTTGGATTAATTCTTTTTCCCACTGAATAGTATTGCCCCCTTGTTCCCTTGCTTTGCCACTGTGTGGTCAATAGTCATTTGTTGTCTCTCGTCCCACTGTGAGCTCCTTTGGAGCAAGGACTGTCTTTCTATCCTGATTTTGTATGGCCCCTGGCCTAAGGGTTCCCGGCCAAGATGCTACTGCAACATAAAAAAAACAATCAATAAATAATGACAGTATCTCTTGTAAAGACAGCAAGCAAAAGTGCCAGACTTTGCACAGATTTTGGCTGGGTTGAACAGTCCTCATAGTCCTCTTCTGTGCCCTTCTGGGCTGCTCAGTGCCAAAGGACTCCATGACTTTGTCCCAGCCCTTGCTAAAACACTGGTGGGAAGTGCTGAGCCTTTTTGTCTGCTCTTAATGACAAGGGTAGAGCCAAAGGCACTCAGCATGTTTCAAAAGATACTCAGTCCCTTGCAGGATGTGGCCCTGATGCATTGTAACTCTATCATAAGCAAGGAGGATGAATCTGTTACCAAATCACGGGTACTAAGAAAAATGGGAAATTATACACACCACGCCATGAAGCAGTTCATTTTGAGAGGGCTTATTCTGACAGCTTGCAGTTCTCCTGACTGCTTTGCACAGATTTTGTGGACAGTGAAAACAACTGTCCTTCCGGCATGATCTGGAGCTAATTCATCAAAAAGTAACAAGTTTTCCATTACTGGCTCCCTGTCCTCTTTCTGTAGGCATTCTGCCATTCTAGTTAGGTATCCTGGCATCTTGTCCTGGAGCATCCAGCGAGTCTCTTCCCAAGAGCTGTCCGTAGGCTCCTGCTCCTTGCTCTCCAGCTCACTGTTGCCTGGACAACATGTTACAGCCCTCTGCGCCGGCATCAACGTCCACACACACAAATGAGACTGTGCCACCGAGATCACCTTCCGTGGCTGCAACAGCAAAGGCCCCAAACTGCTAATTAAAAATAGATCAGAAGAGAGAGAAGCCAGCAGGCTTCGAGCCTCATCTGAAATGTATGAAGCGAAGACTGGATGACATCAGGAAGCGCTGACTAAGTGATCCAGTCCCCAGGACTCTCACTAATACGACAACCACAGCCTAGAGAGGAGACTGACTGCTAGGACTAATTAAGCTGACTCGCCGCAAAACGGCCACGAGATCAGAAAAATTCCACGTGAGGTCGATAACTCAAGCCCGGCAAGTCTTTGCCGAGGGGATGCCCTTGCAGAGGGCAGCTGAGGGCCGCGTTGAAGGCGAAACGCCGCCTGAGAGCAACAGGAAAGCCCCTCAGAAGAGTGAGGGGAGGGCGAATGAAGACGCTCTGGGCTCGGCGGGCGATGCTCGCACCCGGAGCAGAGCCCAAAGCCCGGGTGCGGGGTTCGGGCAGTACCGGGCTCTGCCAGCAGGTGGCGGGGCCGCGCCCGGGCGGGCTCCGCGCTCCCGGGGAAATCCGGGATGGGGGAGAGCGGCAGGGACTCCCGGCCGGGGCAGGGACTCCCGGCCGGGGCAGGGACCCCGCCTTGCCCCTTAACCCACACTTATGGCCATTAGAAGCACTTCCCAGCCCAGATTTAAATATCCAAACACAGTGGTGATGGCAGATGTTTCTCCATACTGGGGTTTGATTGTCTCTTTGTTTAAAGGGTAAAGATCGATGAGTCTGGTCCATTTTTGATTCTCGCTCATCTCGCTTTCAGATCCTCAACACAGCAGCAGGGCATTGATTCGAAAACAAGTATTTCCCTGTTTTGCTGTTAGCTGTAGAAGTCATTGTGGTTATGAAATACTTTTCGGTGTAAGTGACACTGTCCTTTTAGAGAGGAGCAGCAGTGCTGAAACACCGAAAATGGTTTCCCTTAGCAAAGGTGGCCACGAAGAGAGGGAAGCCACAAGCAAGGATTGCAGGCAGACTGCACTAAGTACTAAGTGTGTCAAAAAAGAAAGTAGTTTAAAACGGATATTGATGCATGAACTTGGTACAAGGTGTCCTTGAACCTCAGAGCTATAAGAGGCAGTGGAAAGAGCAAAACCCCACTCAGAAAAACCTTGGATTTCATTTTCTTTGTGTTAGTGGAGTACTTGTGGTGGGAGCTTCAGAGACTCCATGATACTTTCTCAGGGATGAGAAAGGAGTGGGAACCCTCACGTCTGGGGAAGAGGGATGCTCAGAGGAGAAAGCGCTGCTCTTGCTGTTGCTCGATGTACAGAATATTTCTTTCATAACCACAGGTAAAGCACTCAGAGCTCCAGCCACAGAAAAAAAATCAGACCTCTCAGTGACTTTGTGGATTTAAACTCTGAGGTCTTTGTGCTTTGATTTTTTAACTGCAAAAAGAGACGAACAATGTAATTTTCCTGCTGGAAGCAGAAAAATGTTGACAGATAACACAGGGGCAGGGGCCATACCTGCAAAGGAAGTCCACAAAGTAGGTTTATCACCAGGGGGTTGATTTATCTGTCATCCGTCAGATAAGTAAAAGTGTTCTCAGTCTGACAAAATCTATCTTGTGCAGCAGGTGAGTCCTAAGAGACAGGCAGCTCTTTAGTTTTCCTGGATGGCACCAAAACTTCATGTTTTCCTTACTGAAAAGACTGAATTTCAGTCTAGAAGCTGCTTGTCACCTGTGACCAGCTATGTCCAGCCCAGCACTCTCAGCAGTGAAAATGACAAATACCCTGACACAAAGACAGAAATCCACCCAAATCCAAATACCTCTTTTTTCCTGTAATCCGAGCACCTCTTTTTTCTCAGGACAGTGGCAGTTGGACCAGGTCTCACCACCAAGTCTCTATTGCTTCTGCAAAACCGCCAGACAAGATTTTGTATGGAGCTGTCAGCAATAACCCTGGGAACAATCTCTCGTATTTAGAAGTCAGGAGCAAACTTCCTATGTAAAAGCCCTGTGGGGTCAAAGGATGCCATACAAGGGGGACAGCAAGTTTTATCCAGTATGAAACACTGGAAATGCTTTTTTCTCCCACGCCACAGCTTCACTCCCTTGCTACAGCTCACTCCTTCCTATGTCTCAACAAGCTGCAATGTGAAAACCAAACCAACCCTGCTTAAATTTTGCACAGAAAAGCATCTGAGTACCTTTGTGAGGGGAAAGGCCCTCAGCTTCAGCTGAGAAGATTCAACATCATTAACTGTCTCAGTTTACCCCTGTATGCACACAGCAGGAGAGACAGGAAAACCACCTCAGCTACACCCCATCCATGGCAAGGGAGAGTCTCAGTGGATGCATGGAAATAAAGAGGGATTTGAGTACAAGCAACTGGCAGCACACACAAGTCAAGTTGTTTAAGGAAACAAAAAAGCGGGATGTGCTAAAAGCCAACCATTGTCTCGTCCTGGAGAGTTGCCCGCTCTGCAGGCACTTACTGCTTCTCTCAGCTTTCAGGCTGAATTTAATATTTACAAAGCTCTGGAGATGACCCTATCTGGATTTGTGTGACACACAGCATAAGCATAAAATCCTCCTTCTCCAGAGGCACCTGGTTGGAGCTCTGTTTTTCTTGCCAAAACATCATCTTCTGCCTAATCTAAAGGAACTTGGCCCATCAATGCAGCCCGACATTCTTTGGAGCATCATCAGAGATTTCCAGACCTACATTAGCTGAGTATCCGGCAAGCTTCCAGTCCCCCTAAATATTTTCTAAGCACTCAGCTCCCTGAGGGAAGAGATTTAAGAAGAAATTGGCATGCAGTAAAACTACTTGTATTTGTTCTGCCACTGTCAGAGAAATGGCTGTGGGCTTCTTTTGGAAAGCTGCAGGTTTCCACTAACATTCTGACATTTGTGCTGTTTTGTTTGTAGCTGACAGAGCCCAAAATGATGAAAAATCAATTCACCTGGTCCCCAACTGGGTGCTGAAGAGAGTTAGCATCTCTGTGCACTGCTATTGTACCCTTGCCTCGTGGCAGTCTGTCCCCTTGGGAACTGAAATCCCTGCCCAATCCCTCCCTCCTTTTCTGCAGTGTATTCTGTAGTGCACACCTCATCCCCACTGCCATGAAAATGAGATCTTCTGGCATCCTTCCCTTTTGGTATAATAGGCTGGGAATTTCCAGAAAATTCCTTAGTTGAACATACAGCACTGGTAAAACTGCCTGGCTCTGCAGCAGATATGCAGGTGGGGTCCCAGAGACTGTGGTGAAAATCCCATGGAGGGGAAAGATGGCCAGAAGGGCAAGTACCTCTGGGGTAAGTAGCCCCCAGACCTAGGAGAAGTACGAGGTTTGTTGGTCCCATTTTCCTGCCATCTCCTATGATCCATGCCCACCACAACCTCTGCCAAGGAGGATGAAGCACTGCTGGAGATGCCATGGTTCAGTGTCCTGTCCTGCACAGGGCATCTCCAGCTGAAAGGCAGAAACTGCAGGTTCTCTGATGCTGGATCTGCAGTTAGGGAATTTTCCTACATTTATTGGAGCAGCTGAAGCTCAGTAACACCACAGTGCAAACCCAGTGCCACAGCCCACCCCAGACCTGTCCCTGCAGCAGCCAGTTCCCCTCACATGGATACTCCTCTCAGCTTTAGCAGTGCTGTCATATGACAGAAATCCATAGGACTCATCCCCAATTGCCCTAGTCTCTCTGTGGGGAAGATTTTAGCCCAGTGGTTACAGGCAGAATGCCCAGCCCCACAGAAGTGCAGGTGCACTTTAGACAGCTCACCAGCGTGGAGAAAACAATGTGGATTTAGATGCTGGCATCGTCGGGAATTCTTGACACACATATTTGAGCAGGCAAACAGAAGTAAAACAAATACAGACTGAATACGTGTGAGGCTGTCTTGAAAACAACTCCTATGACTCAACATGACACCCTGTCAGGCCATGTTTGCTCTGAGGTAACCAGCACAAAACCAAAAACTGACACATTACTGCGGCTGGATAATAAAACACAGAATAGCTCAAAAAATTCAGATTTTTACATTTCCACCCAAGTTTTCTAACATCTGTAGAGGGATTCCTGCTGAGGTAGATGTAAGTATCCCCTGCTGCACAGATGTAAGACAGAGAAGACTTGCATTTTCCAAGGCTGTGCAGAAGTGCTGCCCAAGTGCCATGGTTAACAGTCCTTACAGGCTTGTACCTCACCATAAAATGTGGCAGCCTTGTCAAATATGTTATCCTAGCATAGGCTTTTCCCATGGGATTTTGCTGTAAGCATTTAGGATTGGTTCTCTAACACCTGAAGAACAAAGATTGACCCTCCTCCTACAGGCTGCAAAACCTCTTCTGGGGCTATTTAAGTCATCAGTGTTGGGATTCAGTGTTGGGCAAATTCTTACAGATACTCCTTCATTCCCCCCCTTCTAGTTTCTCAATGTGAGTTTTAGGTTTAACACTGAATTGCAAGAAGGTAAAACTGCCAACAGCCCACACCTCTGTTCACTGACTGATAATAGACACCAAGAAAGAGAAATATTATGAGCAAACCTTTTTCATTAAGTGCTTGTGTAACTTGTTTTGCAAAATTGTTTTCTATGTTTCCATGCATGTTCAAGATTTACACTGCCACAGTTTGGCTGTGTTAATCTTTACCTAGCCTACACAGCACATGGGCTGATCAGACAGGCAGCTCTTGGAGGGAAGAGGACAGAAAATACAGCCATAAGGAAGGAAAAATGTGTAGGAGTTCAGTTTACAAACCAGTGAAACCAACCCATGGGCTATAAATCAAGATGAAGTTAATGTGTCTTACTTCAAGAAGACCCCAAGCATTGAAAAAATGAAGTATTACTGAACTAATGAGACTGATTCAAACATAATGGGAAAGATATTTGGTGCTGGTGTGACAGCAGAGCATCGCCAGGAGCAGTCTTTGTTAGATCTGTTTTATTGCAGACATACTGGTTTGATTCGTGGCATCACTGGGCCAGGGATGTTCACACTAGGAAGCTGAACCCAAATCTTCTTACATTTCTGGAGCTGTCTAAAGCTGGATACTTGGAGCCACCTCTGAAGCAAAGCAGCTGGTTTTTGTTTTTGCTTTGAATTATGGGACGAAGAGAGAGTGTCTGTGCTGCACTGAGCCCCATGCATGGGTGTACTAGCTTGGCATTCATGGCAATTTTCAGCCACCAGGAGAAAGTGATACCTAATATTGTGTGGGCATGGCAGCTCAGAGGGGTGCTGGTGGTCCTGCCTTGAGCACTCTGAGCCTTCAGCTACACAACAGCCAGGTGCTGTCAGCTGAAATGAAAGCACAAAGCTGAGAGGTCTCAAATGTGTGGGCCACTTGCAGCTGGACTGATGATTCTGGTGCCTCATTTATTTTGTAGCTCTCTGTCAGTGCCCTGATAAAGCTCTTGCTGCCACACATGTGCCAGGATTCTGTAGTGGACCTGTGTATTTGGCCTCAGACCTGAGAAAAGCTGAAGCATTTAGGCCATCCTTGTGCTCCTACTTGTACTCCCCACAGTGAATGTGTTTACTTGGGCTCTGTTACCCTGAGCCCAAGATTACAGCCAGCTTGCCCAGCTCCTGCAGGTGATCACAAGCTCCCTGTGACACTCTGATTAAGATTTTATGCTTTCAAGGAGGATAACATGAAAATACATGTAACACTCAGACTGCTCAGATATCACTCATTACTGTAGGAAGGATACTGCCATACCATCAGAAGATTGTCAAGGTTCAGTGTCTGCCAAATTCTGCCACTGTGTCATGCCCTCTGGACACTGTTTTGTCCTAAAAAGAGATGTAAAGAGACAGAAAAGTACGATCTGCCCTACATTCGAAAGAGAGCATGTAATTCAACCAACATATAGCAAGTACTCAATATCAAACAGAATTTGTGAGTTGTACAGACAGATTTCCCAGACACTACCAAGCTGGTTTATTTGTGTACCACAGCTGTCAATAATGATGTGCAGTTGCTGCTAAACAGCACACACAGTATAGAGTAAGTTCCAGAACTGTGGGGCAGGAGGTTGCAAAGCCATCATGCTGGGTCTGCTGCCTTGGCTTGGGGAGTGTGTACAGAATTAGGAGAATGTGGGGTAAATAAAATTAGATTTTCATCCCTTCATCACCAAACCTGACCTCAAGGGACTCCTTATCTTTGCACAGGAGCAGCAGGCTTTGCCCCTACGTGGACTGCTGCCCACTTCTGCACTTGGACCGTATCTGAGCAGGTCACAGAGACTCCTAACACCCAGGAGCTTGCTCTAGGCTTGCTCAGCCATATCTCTGCTCCCACTTGTGCATTCAGTGCTCCTTTAGACACCAGAGTGAACAGATACATCTCCAGGAGCTCAGACAAAATGTTGCTGCAAGAGCTGTCACATCAGAAGCTGAAGGATGTCAAGCACTCTAGAAAACCCATACCTTTTCTGGGGGCTTTCCTGATCCAAACTTGTTTTGATAAGCTGGGCATCTTTGGCTGCAGCATCATTCAAGGTTATATATTTCAAGCAAATATCTGGTTTACGTTCAAAGAAGAGTGCTAATGACCCTGAACTCAGGCTCTAAAACACTGTGAGCTGGGATGTTTCCAGAGCTCTCGTACCTTTACAAGTGGGAATCATTTTAAGGCTCCCCTGAACACAAAGGCTTGGCAGACCTAAGTAAGTGGGCTCTGCTTCTAGGTCATCGTATGTGAAATAGCAGGCTGAAGTTTATTGAAACAAATATAGATACAGCATTTGGATGCTGCTGGGTTTTTTTCCTCTTTTATTTTACACTATTATTAAATACTGCCCCTGCCAATTTTATCTCACTGTGATCCTTTGTCCATAAGGCAGATCAATTTTCATTCTATTGAATACCTGGAGAAAGGGGGAAAGGTTTTCTATAATGTCTTTTGTCCCTTTTATTTTTTTTCTTAGTTTTCTGGAATTTCTGCACATCAAAAATACAGTGGTATTTTGTCTGTCTTTGTGATTGAAATTACACAATGTTAAGAACTATATATTCACTTAAGTTCTAATTTTCAAAGAAGCAGTTTCTTAAAATGACAGGAGTTTAGATGTAACTTTGTCCTTACTGGATAGCTGATGTTCCAGTCCTCAAAGGATGTTGAATTAGTAGGCTTTGTTCCTCATATAATGAAAGCCAGAAGAAAATAAATACATGTAAAAATGTTTACGATTTGATATTCTGAGCTTTCTAAAGCTCTGACTTTTTAAAATTCCCAGTGAATTTGATGGAAATTGAAAATGTAAAATACCAGATCATTAATGACTAGGGATGAGTTTATGGCTATTAAATAAATTTGCTTGTGGCTGACGATAAAATTAATGGGTTTTTGGATGTATTAATAAAGATATGAAAAACTTACTTGAAAAGATGATTTCTAATGCTTTAACATTCCATTTATATCTTATTCCTAAAATGTCTTTGGCCCATGAGCACTACAGACAAGCAAATATTGTATAATTGTATTTACATTCCAGATTAATTTTAAAGGCCTACAAGGATGGACTTGACGATGAAGACAGAAATTTGGGACTGTGATCACTTGTCAGCTCACCTGTCAACCACTTTTGATGAATCTCCTCACATAAGTACCAGCACTTTCCCCACTGTCCATGTTTTAGGAGGAAAATCAGCAGGTTGATGGTTCAGAGAGCTGGGGATGATAAGAGCCATGCTGGTTCTTAGGTACAAATTGAAAACCAGCAATTGATCACCTTAATCCACCCCTAAGATGTTACTTTGTCCAAATAACACGAGAGGGTGCAGGGGGCCACATTTTCTGCTTCTCAGGAGAGCACTGCTGCCCGTCCTTGTCCTGGCTGTCTCTGACACACGTGGGGACAGTCACTCATTCTGGTGGCAGTGCAGAGAAGGGACAGCCCTGCTAACCCCTCTGGGCTGCTGGCTGCAGGGGGGAGCTGCCTGGCTGGACACAACTCGCGCCAAGCAGTTTCCCAGCTCCTCTGATCCACTGCACTTCTCCCGGGGGCTGAGGTGCTGGTCTGAGGAGCCGTGCAGAGAGTGCTAATGAATCAGTTTGGATGGTAATGAACCATGGAGTGTATCTGACACTGCAAGGTAGAGAGCAGTTAAAACCCTGAGGTAGTACAATTTTACTTGTCTCCCCTAACATCAGCACATCTGACACGAGCAAGGAGCAAAGCCACTGAATAAGAAAATGCCATCCTAACACCCCTTTTTCAGGGTAAAACAACCCTTTATCTCACCCAAACAAAAGCGTGTGTAGTGTTTTTCACAGTCCCCAAATGAGCATAATAGCTGCTGGCAGCGAATCTACTTCCATCATTATCACGGGCCCTGTGACTGTGTGTTATTGGCTCCTGTTGAGATTGTTACAGTGAAAGCCATTTGTGGAAAATTAAAATGAATAAAAGCTTAAAAATCTAGTATCATGTTTCACTGTTGTCTTCTAAGGAGTGAAATTAAACTACCTGTGTAGGGGAGAAAGCCAAGAGCCCTTGTAAGCAGGAACACCTATTTGCATGGAGTGTTTACATCTAACAAATGTGCTTTATCCTTGATAATTTACCCTGTTTGGGTCCAGGAGAGCTCAGCCATTATTCAAGCATGGAATGAGGAACAAACACTTCCACTGTGCTGGACTGAAGTGTGTGCACAGGTCCAGGCCTGCCTGCAGAGGGTACTGACCCTTTGGCAGGCTTTGGCACAGATTAGGAAAGTGCCAGCTGAGCTAGAAAAAGAAATCATAGGAGTGTCATTAGATGGGGATTAGCTGTCTGAACCATATTTCCTGACTTTGGCCTTAACCAGTGTGAGCTGGTATGGAGATAAGTGAGATGAAGGACCAGCCTTGATCAGAGCAGATCCAACCTGCATCATGGAGCCTGGAAAAGGCTCATGTCCTTGGAAGATGCAATGCACTGAAATTCGTGTCAGTGCTAAAAATCCACAAGGGAGCACTGAAATCAAGAAGGTCTTTACATTTACTTCTTCTTCATGTTCAATCAGAAAATAGCTTATGGGATGACAGGAAATTTAAAGAGGGTCTTTCTAGAAGCAAACTAAAGGAGACCACAAAGTTAGAGAGACATTATTTTTATTTCTTCTCATTTTGGCATCACTGGTCTCATGGAGGATGATGCCAGTTGCATGTTCTTTTTCCTTGAATTACTGGTTCTGGCAATGGTAGAAGGTTCTCCTGTGCTAAGCACACACTTGAGGTATTTGTGAGGAGCTGTTTCTCACAGTGCCCACAGTTTCACCTCTCCATTTTCTCTGGCCTCCCTGGCTTGGCTCATTGGGTTACTCAGGACAGCAGAGCCTGACCAGAGAAGGCAAGGTGGCTGAGATGGCACCTGGTAAGACTGGAGTTATGCTGAGTGGCTGGGGAAAGCATCCAGAAGATGCACTTGGGGTGCTTTTTAGCTCAGCCTTTTGTTGATGGAGTTTGGTGACTGAGGGCACAGTTCTGCAGCCCTGTGTTGCCTTTCCCCGGTCTTAAAAATTAAAGCCAGACACGGTTAGAAGGGGAAAAGGGGTTTTTACCTCGGTATTTATTTAAGGATCCTCAGGTGCACCGAAATGCACATCGAAATGCACCCCAGAAAATGCACACCCACACGATAGGTCACGTATACAATTACAGGCCTTGCAAATTAGCATATCATCAAAGATTCCCCAATGAGAGGCTCGAGTGAACTCCTCATCCTGAGGAACCTTTCCCCTGGATGGGCCTATCTCAGTTTATAGAATGTGTTCTGGAGAGGACCTTGGTGTCTGGGGCTTTCTGACCCCTAACTTCAAGGCTCCCAGGATGTTTGGTCTCCTGGCTTAACAAAACATTGGGTGTAAACTAAGTTATTAAACTCAAGGAATTATAAGTATGTGGGCTAAAAGCACTGAGGATACATAAAAGCTATATAAAAGGGTATATAAAATGGGTATAAAAGAAAAGGCAAAAAATCATCACAGCATCACTTGGTGGTGCCAGCAGGAAGTCTGAGGCCCTGCTCTGAGTGCAGGATGTGCACAGTGAGGTTCCGTACCACCACAAACCTATCTAGTCTGTGCCTAACCTCTCCAGAAAGAGTTTAGCTGCTGGCCTGTTCTGTAATGTGCGTCAGCTTTGGTTATGCATCACAAGGTGTGCAAAGGTCATCACACCCTCTTCTGCTCTGTAGCTTCTATTCCTCTCTCCACATCCTGATACTGGGGAGAATTTGTTTTACCTGCCTTGCTGGGAAGTTGGCAGTCTTGGTATGGGTGACTGACACATCAGTTTATTTAGGCATGTGTTAATGAAAGACATCGCTGTCATAAATGTAAAAAATACAAGGCCAGCTACAGGAGAGGGGCCATTTCCTGGTAAATCCAACCCTCATTTGTGCTTGTAGTTCAAAGGTTCCTGCAGGGAAGTCTCAAGACAGAAGTTACCAGTAGATAAAAGAAGGCTTATCTACAGATTTAATTGCAGATAACGAAGTATGGCTAAAGTGAGTATTTTGCTACACAAAATCCAGTTAATATCTAGGAGAGATGTCTCCAGCAGGACATGGCAAAACAGTATGAAGAATGGTGAAACTTCTACTTTACCGGAACTCTCAGCAGTGGCCAAAATGAAGAAAAAGTAATAACGAAAGAAAAAGCATGGCCAAGTCAGGTGACAGAGAGATGACTCTACAGAACTACAAATCAAAAGAAGGCAGCATAAATATGTAACATTAACATCCACTTTCTAGAGCAGGCAGGATGGTGCAGGGCTCTGCTGGTAGCTGTGAGAGCTGCTGGTACCCTTGAACTCTGTTCTGACCAGGTGTGAGTGCTGGCATTTAGACAGAGGCATTTAGACAGAGGAAACTGGGTTTTGCAGCAGAGTGATTTTTAGTATTATTACTGAAAAACAGAAGTCTTGGCCACCACCTGAAATGTGGTGCCCTCCTCCTACAGGTCACTGCAAATTGATAGGGCAGCTATTAACCCAAATTGCTTCCAAGAGAAACGGGGCAGGCATTAGGAAAAGGTTTCTAATTGAAACTCTAATTTGAGTTTCAGTCAACTGATTGGAAAGTGGGGCACACAGGGTATACAGGTGTTGCCAAAACTGCTCTGGAGGCCGAGTTGGCTTCTGTATCTGTGAGCCCTACCTGAGTGAAGAACACCACATTGTGTTCCCCAGTGAACAATGACGGTGTTTTTAATGTGAGAAAAATTCTCTTTCCTGACAATTGCTACAGAAGAATGGGTATTTTTTGGCCTTTTTCTCTCTGTTGCTTTTATGCAAGAACTAGCTTCATCTCTAATTTTGGCTTGAATAGATTTTGTGAGGCTGCAGGCTGACCCAAAAGCCCTCAGCAAGCAGAAGAAAAATGCTAGTGCCAACAACTCTGCAATAGCCTGCGGCAGCTCAGCAGTGCACTGAGCAGCCAGAGCATCAGAAGGGCAGTTTGGGAGCCCTTTGCTGCTCATCTCCACTGCCTAATTGGCAGAAAACTCCCTAATTGCTACAAGTCAACAACACCAAGAGTTCAACACAGAAATCAAACAGGGGGGCAAATTAAATGACTGTACATAGCAGGTACATGCTTCTAGGGGAGCCAAAGGCTGTGCATCTCCCAGCAAGTGAGCTACAAAGCAAGTCCCTAACAACACATGCACAGAACCTCCAGCAGGAAATGGATTGAGCTCAGTGAAAATGCTGGTGAGCGGGGAATTTGGCAGGTGTTGAACTCATGGCACAGAAAGTGAGCCTTACATGGTTGGGTTAAGAAGTGAGAAGCCCTTGCCTTCTCGTGTGTAAAGAATTTTTGGACACACCTATCCCATGAGACCAGGCGTAGCTCCTTCCTGCTTAAAGAGAAATGTACCTCTCCAAATCTGCTGTAGTCCCATTTTCAGGGACCAGGTTTTTGACTAACCTCAGCTAAACCTTGAGAAATGGCACTTGGTGAAATGCACAGGAAGCATCCAAGGTTTATTCCTTTTGATTCATGTAACCCATCGAAATGGCCTTCTGCCCAGACTCTCACACGTCCCCTCTGCTGCATCATCTTGTCTCCCACTTCTCTGCAGACTTACAGAAGAGCAGCCAAAACAGGAGGGCAGAGTGATTTCAAAGAAGCAGTGCCAGCCTGCCCTATAAATAATGCATACAGATCTTTTGTAGTGGTGAATTTTGCTTCTGAATCATCAACTGTGTTATCTTTCCCATTCCTGTCTTCTGCTGCAGCCTTCCTGTAACCCTCCTAGAATTCAAGTAATGTAAACAGCAGATTTGAAGTGTGGTTTTTACTATGGGTTGAGCAACCCATCGAATGGCTCTTTCTACTCACTGACTTCACAGATGAGCAGAACTCCTTATCCAGGGAACAGGGAGCTGTGGAGCTGGTGCTCAAAGGTGGTAGTGAAGAAAAGGCCTTGAATTATAGCAGCACTGCAATGCTCAGTGAGAAAGGACATTAAATATAGATTATGAGAAAGGATGTTAAACACAATTTTTGTAAAGCAAACAGGACTGTGTCCAAGACAAGCCTGACCCTGACCATCCATTTTACCACTTCAGGGGGGAAAAACCCCAAAGGTTTCAGACTGGTGAGCTAGAAGTAGAAATTCAAAGACCAAATCAGACATTTTCCTGTCAGCCAAAATCTACTTACAACTGATGGCTGACTTCGAGGTAGCTATACCAGTACAGTAGCGTGTGAGCAATTGGCTGAGGTACATGTTTGTGCAGCTTTCTTCCTTAAAACAAATGCAAAAGTTCGAGATTTGTAAATTGAAGAGCTATTGCCTCATTAATCTGTCTGTTTTGCTCGAAGAGACACAGATCCTGCTGAAAGTGTCATTCCAGCCAGGAAAAAAAAAGTGATCACTTGAGGAGTTCAGATGCGGGGCTGAATATTGTACTTCCATGTCTGAAAGGTCACCTGAGTGAAAGAAATAAACGTCATAAAGTCTGAACTGTGGCTCAGTGCATTTGTAATTATACCAAGTGTGATAATGGCTCTGAAGCAGGGACTAAGTACATGAAGACAGCCCCCCCATCTTCTGTAGGAAATCAAACAGGTCCTAAAAGCAAAGGAGATAATACCGTCAAAAATAATGCCCTGCAAGCCTCCACCAGCTGAATGATATTTATATAAAGATGCTTTCAGATCCAAAAGCACACAGAGATATTACTGTCACCCCCTCCTCTCCACCCTATCCATCAGTTTGGTCTTGCTGGCTCTCTGAGGCTGAGCACTGAGGCCAAACAATGCACTTGACTTCCCAAATGTCCACAGAGGTCACTGCTGGCCAAAGGGATACACTTTTTTCTCTTCCTACCACTTATTCTTCTTTGAGAGGCTGAACCTGATTGTTGACCGCACTTGCCTCAGAGGAACTGACATACCACGATGTGAACTGAGCCCTGCAGTTGTACATTACGTGTCTGTAAGACCCCATATTTTTGAATGCCAGTGTCATAAAATTAGTTCAATTCTCAGACAGCAATAGATGGAGCAGCTCTTAAAAGAAGTGCATTTACTGCAATGGTAATAAGCAGTGGGGAAGCACTGTAACAACCCAACCTACTAGGACATAAAATGCTGTCACTTCCCACCATCAAGGGGGACAACTCCCTCTTCTAAAACTATAGAAGCTGGTCCCTTCTTTTTTTCAAGATACTGCAAAGCAACAGCTCAGGGACAGAGATGCACAGGATTGCTGAGCTCTTCCTTTTCCTTCCTTCAGCTTTTGTACAGTCAGTGTTGGCCGTTCAGGGGACAGGATGGAGAGCCCAGAAGGGTACTGACTGGCTGCTGGAAGCCTGACAGATTTTGGAGTGTCCCCTTGCCTCCCTGACCTCCCAGTGCTGAGAGCAGCGTGGGGACAATGCACTGGTGATCTCTGTGTCCTTTCTTTTCTACCTCCATGACCCTGGATTTTAATATGTTCCAGGCTGCTGCTCTTGTGTGGGTATCCCAGTTTAGCTGAAGCCTCTAAGATAGCACCATTCACACACACACAATGTGGTTGATGAGTCATGCCCACTTAATGTCTTCAAGGACTGGACTCCACTTGTCCCACCGCTGCTGTTCTGTTCCCCAGCAACAGCAAATGTTCTCAGTAATTTCCATCACTTCCACTACCTCCAGGTATTTTGTTCCCTGAACACTGAGTTTTCCCCATCTATCCCAGGAGCAGGTGGGCACCTGGGTTACTTGGATGCAATTGCTTGCAGCACACTCCTCCATTGGCTTTTCTATTCCCCCTCAACCACAATGGATCATTAACGAGTCTGCTACTTGGATCATTAACTATTATTTATGCAGAAACTCAATAGAACATTGTCAACTTGAAAAATCATGTTCCTCAATGAAAACATAAGTTGTTGCTAAAGCTGAAAACATTGACCAAATTTTCAAGTTCTCGATGCCCTTGCCAGTAAGCTGAGTCAACCCATGCCATTTTCTTGCTGCACTTTCATTTGTGTTTTCCAGTTCAGTCCTCACCACCACTGTTAGAGTCTTCTTGGGCAGAAATCACAAAACCCAATAAAACCTAATTATTAGAACACTATTTAAGATAAGCTTCCCTTTCTAATGACATAAACCTTGCTTATCACATATAGCTGTGCTTTCCTCAGGCATTTTCTAGCAGTGACTCTTTCAGCACAAAAGAATAAAGCTCCAAAGCACTGTGATTGAAAGCGTGCCAACCTTTATTGACAAGGAAGCGCCAAGGCTTTGGAGAACTGTGAAACAGAAGCCTATTGAGAAAGAGATACATTATGTATAAGAAGATATTCTAGAAAATACCCAAAGGGAAAAACGAGCCAGCCTTGAACAACTGTGACAGACTTCCAGCCTCAGCACTTACATTTCTGTTGAAATCTGGTGAGGAGGACTGATCAAGAAGCTGAAATCAATGAAAGACAACGATTCACAGGTTTCACACACTGATGAGCCTCTGTGTAAAGTTAGATGACTGGGAAAAGGAACGACAGGTGAAAGATTTGGTTGCCTATTTTTCATCAGAAATTTGCAAGAATGGGGTTTTCAAACTCTGAGAGAGGCAAATTCTAACTTAAACGTAGTAAAAACTCAGGGGGAAATGTGGAACTGCACCAAGCTAACAAATTCATGGAAACAAGACGATTGTCAGCAAGTGTTTCAGCCTGGTTGTCTACACAAATGTGGTAGACAAAGAGCCAGCAGGTACAGGAAAGACTCAGAGGTCCAAATGTACTCAAGACATAGACAAAACAAATCACTTCAAAACAAAAAGAAACCAGACTATGAATGGCAATCAGGTTTATACATTGACAGCCTCAAGCCCCTCTCACACGGTTCAAATTTTTGAGTGATCTTGCATGTGCTTTATTTTGGGGCAGTGACAGGTATCTATGCTTTGTCTGGAAGCTCCTAATATCTCAGATATCTAGTTCCACTAAGGAGCTTATTCCTTCACAGTTATCTTAAAAGTATGGTGAAGGAATTGATTCATAGTACAGGTTAACCCATTCCAGAAGACCACTCCCAGCATCCCAAAACAGAGCCCAAAATGGCAATAGCCTAGTCATGCTTTTCCAGACAATAAAGAAAATAAATGGTTTAAATTCTAGCTAAGCTGTGCAAATGCCAGCATTTTAACTTAAAGTGATACAAAGAGCACTTATTTTCCAAGAAAATATATCAGTTTGACACAGCTTAAATCCCACTGTGGTCTGCCTAGACCCTTTTTGTCTTGTCCACAATATTTTCAATCCCTAGAAGAAGACCCTTTTAAGGACACCCTAAGTAATGCCCTCTCTGTCTATGAAATCTGCAGGCTGAGGAAGTTGTTGGTTTATTCAGCCCCTCTCCACAACTTTCCCAGCCCCAGTTTCCAGCACTTCCTGCCAGGTTTGACATGAGTCAGCCTGAAGCCTTGCCCCTTCCCACTTCCTCAGGGATTCCTGATGGATAGACCTGGGCTGCTGAGGATAGCAGCACCTGCTTATCTCTTCATTTATTAAAATTCATCCTTAAGTGCTTCACCCCCAAAGTTCTTCAAGTTAAACCCCAACTTGCTTTTCTAAATATCTTTTTGAAATAATTGTCCTCAAGGAATGGGCTGGAGCCCTTCTGTTTCCTTCAGCCTTTCCCAGCCAGAGTGTCACTTTTTCAGCAGGGCTTATTGTAAAGTCCTAAACGATTGTTCTGGAAATGCCCTTTCCAAAAATAGCATTTGGGTAGTTTGCAGGCTACACTTCCATCCGGAGCAGATCTTTTCTCAGCAGCTCCAAAGACATGGACACATAATAGAAAATACTGTCATGGCTTGAATAATGGCTCCATCGAACAGAGAGCAAAACTCACTAAGCAATGAATCCCAAAGCGTGCTGAGCCCTCAAGGTCCAATTCTGCAAAGCTGTTAAGCACGGATGTATGCTGTTTTAAGCAAGCTGCTATTGTAGCACCTCGCAAGATTTATTGTTTGTACTCTGGTGGCACATATCGATTCCTGGGATGTGCAGAGCTGAAACAGTTGTTACAGGAAGAACCTCTAGAGCATTAGATCTGGAGCATTGTGTCTTGGCTCACTGCTCCAGCCAGTTCATCCACCCAGTCTCTCTCCCTCTGCTCATCTGTAGGTATCCTTGCACAGCTCTCCTGCCTTGCTTTCCAAGCAAAACTTCACAAAGCATCTCAAAACTGATTTGATTCTGAGAGCACACCTAGGTCCCTTGAGCTCTGCAGTCACTTCCTTGGGAAGCATTTGAGAAGCCATCTGTGTGTGTGAGCCCAGTATCTGATCTGCTTAATGAGCCACATCAAACTCGCCCAAATCTACATCAAAATGTAATGAATGGAGTGATGTAGAAGCAACCTTTGATTCACCAGAGTAAATTCATCAGTAGCTGAACTCTGAGGAAGTCGGTGGAGTTCTTTGACTACAGGCTGCCGGGGTCTTTGTGGCAGGGCTCTTCATGTTTTATCTACTGAAACAACCAAAGGCAACTCATTAAAAACCTCAGCTCTCTGGAGTTATCAGATTTTCAGATTCAATACAATTTCTGCACTATTTCCTGCTGTAATTTCCAGCTAGCATGACTTAAAGCATGAAAATCGGCACAAAATTAAGATAACCGGTTTGGATATATTAATTTCATCTTGTGCTTTTTGTATAAATCCCATAATTTCTTCTTCTGGACTGCTGGATTTGTCAGCACAAATAACCTGGCAGATTCTGTGACTGACATTGAGGCTTTCACATGGTGGTTCCCGTGTTATTTCATCACAATGGTGATATTGAGGTAACACAGTAGCAAACGGCATTTTAGATCTGCTCCTTCCTTGCAAACAAACAATGCACCAGGATTATGCTGGGATCATCCCAAATCCTGCAGTAAGGCTGTCTCAAGGTGAAGGGGTGGCTTTGAGCAATGAATGTCAGACAGTACAAGGCTGAGGTTTTATCAAAGGCTGCTGGAAGCCAGTTCAGGGCAGGGGAACACCCTTCCTAAGGGATCAAGCCCAAATGCCTCAGGCAAAACTAAATTCAGGGTCTCCATTCCTACAGAATATGAACCTTTTTTCCCCATTAACCCTTGGCTCACAGACCCAGCAGAAAGGCAGAGGTGTTTCTGACCTTTCTCTTCAGGAAGGATGGGCCCAAGGGCAGTTCTAGGCCCCAGGCACAGCCTGCTGAACACCCAGGGAAGTGGCAATTCCAGGGAAATGGCTCACCCTCCCAGGCTCCGTGTGCCAGGACACTTTGCCAGGAGGGCTGTTCCCCACAGAGCCAGTCAGTGACCCAGCAGAAGGGCCTGATGCTTTCTCCAGGCTGACAGCGACTGGCAGGAGTATAAGACCATCCAAATGACCAACTGTGTGCCAGCCTCAGCCAGAAAACCTCACACAGGCTAACTGCAGACTGAATTTGATGATAAAGTTGCTGTCCTGATGTACATGAGCTATCAAGTGACCTCAAATGAATAAACTGTGGGTCTAAATGGCAACTGATTATACAAGGTTGCTCTAAGTGGGGTTAAAACAGCAGGAACTTTACTCAATTTGCAAAAGTTATCAGTGCTGGGTGGAGAATGAAGGGACATCGCACTGCTTGTGGTGTTGAAGAACGCTGAGAACAGCCTGACCCATTGTGGTGGTTTGAAGAGACTGAGTTGATGGACAGGGTTTTGGACCAATCGCTTCTCGCAATTTTGCATATAAAAGTCACTGGCGTGGGGAGTTCGTCCTTCTTCTGGTTTCCGGTCCCTCACACGGAGGGGTGGCCGGGCCGGACCGGGCCGAGTCCCCTGCCCTCTCCCCTTCCCTCTTCGGGGCCGAGGCATGGCGCCCCCGGGGTGCTGCAAGAAGACCCCTCGGAGCCCGTGAGCAGCTGAGAAACAAC
>VWZT01013287.1:425440-605925 GCA_013397055.1 Pachycephala philippinensis
AATATATTTCACGGCAACAGATTTCCGGGCAGGTCTGTTTGCTTGTGGCAGTTTGGAAACCACACTTGAGCAGAAGAAACCTCTTTTTCTTCAAATATGGAAGAGACTTAAGAACTGCAATTCTGACCTAAAATCACATGTGTTATCCTTTGTGCGAGTTGGGAGATAAAGGGGGGAGGTGCTGGAAAGAAAGGGGGAAGTGCCGGAGGGAAAGGGGGAGTTTGCTTTAATTTTTATTATTATTATTCTTTTATTACCTTTAATGCTGTTAGTAATAAACTTCTTTATATTCTTTGAAGTTTCAAGCCTGCTTTGCCCTTCTTCTAATTCTTATCTCACAAAAAGAAAAAAAAAAGATGCGAACTAAACCACCACACCCATCAATCCCAAAGTTAAACATTCTGAGGATGAGAAGAACAATGTTTCCTGACAGAAACCGGCACCAGTGAGGATGTAGCAGACAAATTACTGATAAAGGAACAAACAAGTGATAGTACTGATAATTCATCCAAAGCTGCTGAGCTGACACAGTTTGCACAGACACATCTGACCGAGAGTCAATAATTTTATACTATAAAATCCCACTTTTTAATGGCAGGGACTTCTAACAAACCTTTTCTAAGAGCATTTGTGAGACTCTCCCAAGAGTGAGGATGCTCCCTGAGGCCAACTGAAAGAGATTTGCACACGATTGTTGTTATGGGTGAGTAACATCCACTCTCTACTTAATAATTATTTTACTGTCTTTAATATCATTGCTTCAACATTGCCTCCAAAAATAGCACACTATACCAGTAGCTGGTAACTATCTACACTGTGCAGTAAATAATTCTGATTAGGGTCTTTTATTCTAATGATTATCATTATAATAATCAAAAAAATAAATAATTAATCTTATTAATATAAACATATTTGGGTTGCCATCATTAATCCCACGGGACAAAGACTTACAAAGATTCAATTGCATCTATAAAACCCTTTGACTAAGTCTGGGACTAGGATTCCAGACTCCTCTCTGAGAAGGAGTTTAGAAGGACAGGGGGTCCATTCTGGACCTCATGACTCAATAGGAGAGCTTCTCTAATAAACTTAGTCCAAAGGTTCTTTCTGCTCACAGCACTGACCTTGAGGAGGCAGTACAAAAAACTTGCTCACCTGCCATGTGCAATTGAAGTTTTAAATGGACATGGTGTAAATCAGACCTCATGTCAAATGGAAGGCAGTTAAATGCATTTTCCCAAGTTTATCATATTTGTCTTCCCAAAATTTTGCTACTGTTCGTTTGAGTTTTTTCCTCAAGTGTTGCATCTTTGCACTTGCTGTTAGAGAGCTGACCAAGGTCCAGCACTTATTAAATCCAATGAGGGAATTCATTTACATCCAGATCCAACTCAAACTACCATCACAATGAAATTGTTTGCTTCTGTTATATAACTATATGTATGGGAAATAGTTCATTATTTGCAATAAAGAAGGTTTTAAATTTTGCCACTTCTCCTTGGCTTTTGTTGCGTATTTTTTTTGGCACAACAATGAAGTATTCTGCAGTCCTTACAATCCATTCTTCAGAATTGCTTCACAAATTCAGAATCACAATTATTCAATACATTATTGGGCATGGACTACTTTTCTTTTGCAGGCAATATACAGCAGTCTATTTAGAGAGAGAAGGTCATGTTATGTTGGGCCTTACACATCACATCTTACCTTTCTGAACAGAAATTTATAACCTTCTCCTTTGTCCTCCTTTGTGAATGTTCACAAAATAACCTTGCTATTTCCTTGCTGTTGCACATCTTGGTATTGAAACTTACTGATGTGGTTGTTTGGGGGAAGGAAATATAAAAAGCACAGCTCAAGAAGAGCCATTAGAAATGTGGACCAGAATCTGCCATAAAGTTTTCCATCAGTTTCCAAGTAGGAAAACTGGTGATTTGATAAATGGCTTAAATGTTTAACACTTATCTCTTTATTTCCTGTATATATTATCCAAGTGTTAGCTAAACAGCCAATAGTTAGAAAGACAATAATTCTTTGTATCTTTAATGCTAGGAGTCAGACATGGGTGTGATGTCTACTGATTTCACCTTAAAACAATTGTAACTTGAAGAATTTGCTATTTTCATACATAAATGATGTTTATCTTTAATACATCCACAAGTGAGGCACAGTGCCTTGCATTCTTCTTATGGAAAGAATATTTCTCCGTTGATAAATTTGGAGGCCAGAGACGGCAAAAGAAACATGGGCAGTACCTCAAAGCACTCGAGTGGCAAAGCTGTACCACAGCTCGAGAATTCCTGGTTTCCAAATTCCTCTTCAGGCTTGTACTATACTTAACTGCTGCTGATGAGCTTTACATGCCTTACAGTCTGCTATACATTCAACTCCCACACACACCTTGAGTAGTGAGGTACAGGCACAGTTTCTTAAGCAATTAAAAAGAAAATGAATTAAACATCAGGGAAGATGGACTTGTTATCATTATTGTGTTTCCGTGGGGGGGAAAAATTGTAGATCCATAGTTTTACCTCTCCTTTTTCATTTATTTATACGGAATGAAATCTGATGTAAAGAGAATCTGTTCCCTTGAGATATGTCATTCTGTCCCCGTCTATAATGTACAAACTGGTAAAAGCAGGTTGATGTACCAACAGTTAGAAAAAACAGATATATTCAGTAATCCATGCTGCAGGCACCATCTATCTTTAGTACCTTAATGCTTTTAAGATGATGAAATACCTTCTGCATCACTATAAAAAGGATGGGCTTCTGTTTGGTATTTCACATGGTCAGTACTTGAACTATGGATAATATATAATCTTGAGCTCGTGATCAGCTTGAGAAACACAATTTATAGGATCAGATTCCTTTATCCCTCAGTCCCCTGTTCTGTATTTCTAGGGATAGGGCACAGAAGCATTGCTCTGTCCAGGAAAATCTTTTACAGCACTGTAAGGAGACTGTAGGAGATCCAAAAGGCAGCTCTTTTAGACACACAGAAGAAACAAAGTGCAGTGTTCCTGGGAAACAGGCCTGGGTCACTTCACGTGGTTTGTGGTTTTCAGTGAGATCATGGAGATTCCCATGTGGGCATATGAGGGTAGACTTTGGGCCGCAGTGTTGAGAAAACAGCTCTGATGATTTCAGCATGAACAGAACCATGATATGGAGCCCAAAGAATGCATTGAGACAAGCCAGGCTGAACAAATGGTCCATCGTTTACTGGAGAGTTCTCTGCAAGGAGCTGTTGCACAGAAAATTTAATGATGGATGCAGTCAAGTGGAGATTTAATAATGGGCATTCATGAATGCCATCACTGTTAATCCTTTTTTATCTGCTAGGGACACAGACAGGGCAAGCAGATACCTGGGGTTCCTCAGTGCATAAAGCTCCATCGTGGGTGGCTGCTCTGTGCTGTCACTGGGCCTTCTGCTTTTTCTTTTGCTTTTCCTCTCCAGCATTTTTGAGCTCAATGGCCAACTGGAATGATGTGATTCAAGGATCCAGTTGTCTCCCCTTTGCCACCCAGCTCAGTAATGGAGCAAGTGACACAGATTTGAGGCAAATGGACTCCTGCAAAGTCTATCATGTGCTTCAGTCTCCTCAAGAATCATGAGAATGATTAAGTGATTTTCTAAGAGCCTCCTGTTGTTTTTCATTCCTCCCCTCTGGAGTTCAGCAAGTTAATAACTTCAGCTTGTTTCTAGCCACGTACATAGAAAACACAACAAGAGCACAGAAGCTTGTCCACATTGGACCAAAGTCCCCTCCATTGTGGGATCCTTCTTCAGCAGTCAACAAATTATCATGAGCATATGGGGGGAAATTCATTCCTTCCTCTGCTTATGTGGAGATGCATGTTCTGAACAGACCCCCAAGGCCGGTTCAAGACAGAGCCAGAATCAAACACCAGAAAATCGTGGTGACTTTTCAGAAGTTTAGCAGACCCATCTGCTTCATCCATTGCAGCCAGGAATTATTTATTCAAAATGTTTAATACAGCAAAAGTGAGGCTAAATATTTTATATGTATTATACACACATATATACATATTTGCAATTGATATTAGTTTTCCACCTCTATTTAATGTTTGCTGCCAAGAACACTCTTTAAGTGAGTGTTGCCTTTCTCCTTAGATGGTAAAAGCACCTGCAAATTAATTTCCACTTAATCTTTAAATCAGCAAGTACCAGTTTGCAGAAGATGCTTCCGTCTCTTCCATATTTTGTTTGGGGACAAGAACAGCACACAGCCTCCCTGAGACTTCCCATCTTCTGCACAGCTTCAGCTGAGGAACACAGGGATTATTCACAACCACCTCTTCCATCTTCATTTCATTGCACAGCTCTCAAAAGCAGGTTCTGGAAAGTTTGGAAATTTCACATGCCATGCTTGATGAGAGTGTGGAGAATGATCCCTTCTTTTGCACCAGTGCACACAACATCTCTGCGCTCCCCTTTTCAAATCCTGCCTCTGGCACCGCTGTGGTGCTTTGTCTGCAGCACTGCCCTCAGCCAGAGTGATTGCAGCCCCTGCTTACCACACTCAGCACATAAATCCCTGGGAGGCTGCAGCTCTGGTTTCTCCGTCAGGAGCCCTGATTTGCCAGGAACTCAGCCAGGCTGCAGAGGGCAGGTGTCTTATCCCCTCCACACTTGCTCCCTTTTTCTCTCACACACTGAGTCCTAACCAGGGAAGGACTGAGCAGAACATTGTTTTAGGTAAGGGGGTCTCTATCTGCAGGCCAAGAGAGGCACGGGCGAATTTCCTGCCTTGCACCAGTTCCAAAGAGAAAATATCCTTTATTCTTCTCTGCCTCACAAAAGGCTCGACAGCCTCAGAGCCTTTCTGCTTTTAAATTACCTTTGAGCTAATCTTTGAACTGAGCCAGGATTCCTGTTAGCCTCCTTCAGCTCAGCAAGTGCTTTGTCTCATCAGGGTGAGATCTGTGTGCAAGCCATGAGTCCCACTGCTACAGGAGGAGCTCTTGTCTTTGGGTTCCAGCCTGAGGGAGGTCCAGAAGAAGGCACAGAAACCACATGGTCACTCTTAAAGGAGCTACTTCCACACTTTATAACTATTTCTCTGAAAATGGGGAGTGTATATCGGATGCTCAGATCACCCAGGAGGTACCTACAGACTAGTTCTGGGTACAGAGACATAACTGGCTTCTAAATATGAGGTTTCCATCTGGAGAGGGTATTCCACAGGATTTTCAGAGTATTATTCCACAGAGTCCATTCACCAGCTAGATTCAGCTAGCAATAATACTACTGAGCTTTGATGTTACCTAACAGGATTCTACATTACAAGCAAGGTAAACTGTGTTTCCATTTTCAGAATGACATCCAGACATGTCTTCAGAGAGTTGTTCTGGGACTCAGCTCAAAACTCCTGACACAGAATTACACCCAGAATACACACAGAATTACACCCAACAAAGGCACTGGCTCAAGTATGAGAAGCTCTGGAGATATGGGGATCATTACCAGGATTTCTCTGCCACCTTGCCTACCCAGAGACAGCACCACACTAACGTGATTATACCATTTCTCTTCCAGGGAGGACCTGGCCGTGCATTTTACAGGCATTCCACCCTGTGTACAAATGCCACGTGCCCAGGGCTGTCAGCAGCAGCACTGCACCAAGAGAAGAGAAGACACAGCTTGGTTTCAAAAGGTCACGAGGACTGCCTTGGCTCTGCAGCAAAAAATGTACGGGAAGTGTCGGGTGGGAGGAGAAACTTTCTGCTTTAAAGGCTCCTGCAATTAAATCCTTCTGCAAAATACATAGTTTCTTCTACTAAGTAGAGACTCAAGGGGTTCTGAATTTAAATTAACTTCCTGAGCAAAAATAAATTAAAACTATCTAGCTCCATTTTTTTCTTTATGCTATCCTGCAATTATAAGGAACTTTATCAAAACCACCAAGTATAGAGTAAGAGGTCCTTAAAGAAGCTCACAAAATCATTGCTGTACCTTTATTTGAAAGAGTGAGTTTGATTTTATACTTCAGCAAATAAGAATATATTAATAAATTTAGCCCAAATGCAAGGTCTTTTTATTTTTGTATTAAAAATAGCTTTTTTTCTCTGAGGATTTTCCACCTAATTAAAGACCACACATTAATTAATGCATAAGAACCATTGTTTTGTCAAATCAATAACAAAGCACACCAAATACTATAACGCATCTTGCCCTTTTATTGTGTTGTATTATAGACAAAGAGAAGTACAGAATAATCACTCTTTTGCAGCCATAAAGTTGCAGTGTCACTCTGATCCCTTTGGGAGTCAGACAGCATCCACTTGTCATTCATTCCACCTTTTATATATCCTAACAAGCTGTGTATATCAAAACTCAACTGTGAGCAACCCTTTTCCTAAATAAAAACATTAACAAAAAACCCCAGTTCTTGTAACAGGAATTTGCAAGATTCTTTAGGGTACCAGCAGAATAAGCATGCACAATAGCAATACCAAACCACAGACATGCTGCCCCCTGAAAAAGGAAGCTGTGCTGGAAAATTCACAGGTTCAGTGCTGGGACTCCATCTCCTGAAAAAAGCTGGCTCGAAAGCTGTGCATTACTTTGGTCCAAATCTAAGTGAGAGTAAAGTAGCCAAAGGCTGGTGTTTTGCAAGGAAGCTGTGTTAATCCTGCTGCTTTCTTTGTACAGTAAAATTTGGTCTATGAGGAAAACCTCTATTGCTCTATTGACCGGTGCCACAGTGCAGCGTGATGCTACCAGAAAGGAGCTGTTGCTGTGTCATGCTGCTTCTCTTGTACGCAAAACAGGTCCCAATGACCTATAAAGGGGTTTGCTGGAATACTACAAAGCACAAAGCAGATTTCTTGTTTGAGATGCAGGTGCAAGGAAGCTTTTCCTTGCTGAGAACCACACACCTTTCAAACAACTTTGGCAAAATATATGGCAACACACACTCCTTTGTGTTACGGAGTGTGACTGCACACGAAGTAAGTCGGCAGTGGGTCACAGTTCTGTATTTCCCTATGCCCGATGTTGTAGACAAAATGGGAGAGAAGCAGTTTGGAAACATACAGATAGCTTCCATCCTAACTTACTGAGCAGGCTGAGAGCAAAATATCCTAAACATCAGCCAGTTATGGAAAGACAGACATATTAATAAGAATTAGTAAAATGACTTTGAAAACCACTGTTGTTGGTCCTGCTCCAACACTCTTGTTTGTATAAAGGTTTCTAGCCTGTACATAGATGCATGAGCTGATACACAAATCTCTACTTTGGGGATGATGTCTTAAGCCCAATGAAAAATCTATTATTATGAACAGGAACTTTCCACTGGGGCTGTTTTCTGTTCTCCTTCCCAAAATAAAGGAAAAGAATGTAAACAATGAGAAAGGATTTGCTATTCTCTTTTAAAGATTAACAAGGCGCAATCTTGTTGTCTACTACTACACTGCTGAAATTGTTTTGTTCTCTCTTGTCTCACACTGACTGCAGCAGGAATGTTGATAACATCAGCACTGTAACCCACCCTGACGGAGTGTAGAGTCCACGCAAGAGCTAAGGACCATTTTGGTAGAATTTAAGTATTTCCCAAAATACAGTTTACAAGAGACTCCTGGGCAGGCAGGCGTTGTGTAGGCTCTCTGCCAAAACTCTCTGTAGAGGCCAGTTTGAGTGGTTCAATCCAGCATGTGATTTGCTTAATGAAAGACACTTCTCCAGGAGATTTTGGCAGACGCAATCAGTTCAACTGCCAGGCAGTATTCATGTGATTAAAAATGTTACTGATCACATTAGGTACTTAATAAATCTCTCCTAAAAGATCACAGCTACTGTGTGGCTCTGAAGAAATTAAAATTGTGAGACAGATTACTGTGTTTGCCATGCACTGGACTATTGATACAATTGGGAACAAATCCCTTCCTTGGACTGCCAAGCAGCCAGGGATAACTCTTAATTTCTATATAAAGCCAAGTCTGCTTGTTTGTAAATGTTTATCTATGCATCATGGCAAAGTATCTTCCTTTTCATGTTATTCTTCTGTAAACACATTAAAAAATTTTACTCCACTGACTTTCACAGATCTATGGCAATTCACATAAGCCAAGAGGTTGGCCTGAGAGTCCAAGGACCATTTCTGAAAATACCAAAATTTTGAAATACCAAAAAAGCAGGATGCTATCCTTGCATAACACCCATAAGCAAGACTTTGGCACTGTTTCTTCTGTTGACATTTCAGCAGATGCAATATCACATAGAGTAATGATGAACCACAACAAAGCAAAAATAACGTAGCTGAGCTATACCTGTTTTGATAAAAATGCTTTTCCTTATGGTGTGGCACAACTTGCACTCTGTATCTTCCTGTAATTTAGTGAACAGCATTTTAAAAATGAATAAATGTCCATTGGCCAAATCCCAGTGCTCTTTTCAGTGTATTGCACGAAAGCAATCACACAGGCCTCTCTTTTCTGCTCTCAGGAGGAGGGTTTCTGTCTGAAGAAAAAAAAAAAAAACAAAAAAACTATGAAATCAAAGAACTGAATATATCACTTTAAAAGGGTATATAATTGATTAGATCTAATCCCTCTGCACAGCTGTAGCCAAGGTGCTCTGCTGAGTGAAAAATCATAGTTATTAGTGCTGGTTTTCACCCAGAAAAAGTGATGAAATGAGTATATTCAGAACTGAGATGCAGGGAGAGTATTTTTATAGTTTGAATGTTTTCATTTTCACAGTTAACTTCTAGGGAGTAGGCTGTCAAAATTATTAAAGTGTCCTTTGTAAGCGCTGCGACAAATTCCCCTTTCAGCTGCACTGCTCTTAATTCCTTCGTGGTGATTGATGGCTTCCTGTTGACGATGCCTTCAGTACTGTATAATTTAATTGCACCAGATAGCAAGTGCTGAGGAGCCAGTTGTGCTCTCAGTTACACTGCTGTTTCTCTAGAATGACTCTGAGGTGAATCCAGCTGTCAGTCTAACCCTGTTGTCTGAAACTCGTAATCTTTCAGGACAGATCTAGGTCTGAGTGTGTGGTTCCTATTTCACCCTGAGTTAATTTACTGAGAGTTGCTTTATTATCAGTACTCGAGCAAAAGCTTAAACACCATTCTCAATATACATCATCTAAAATTACTTGCTGTAGTATTTGGAGCTCCTTAGTGGAAAAGCATTTCCAAGATTTTTTTCTCTGTATACAGGAGGAAAAAATTAATTTCAGATCTTTAAATATATTCAAGTCTCATTTGTTTAATTGTGATCAAATAACTTAAATATTTGGTGGGTTCTTGACACACTTTCTGAGAAACAAAGGCTGAATCTTTTGAATGGCACCATCATTTCAGAAGCCAATTTCTTGAGAGACTCAGAATTGTTGGTGTAAGGAATACACATCAGCAAGTGCAATTGTGACTGAAGAGAAACTCCTTCCTGAGCATATCTTGTGGTTTTCACCCTGTGGTCTGCGGTCCCTCAAGCAGTTTGCAGACTGGCTTTGTAGAGTTTCTTGAGGGGAGAAAAAAAGAATTTAGTGGGCTTAAATTCACTGTGCATGGGTTTCCCATCTGCACTGCAAAAACCCATTAAAGGTTGAAACCCACTCGTTAAGAAATTATCTCAAAGCTCTGTGAAACAACAAGGTCTTCATCCTGCTGGTGTTCCTCTGACCTGACACCTCCTGACAAGTTAGACACAGCAAAGGGCTAATTAACAAGGACAGTTTCCAAAGGAGTAGCTGGTCACGCCTGCGTGGGTCCTGCTCCACTCCTGCCTTGCTTGGGCAGCAGTACCTCTGTCCCCAGCAGTGCCCATGCTCTCTCATTCATTTCATGTTCTCACACAGCAAGTTTGTGCAGGACAGGCTGTTTCAGAACAGCTTTCCCTCCCCTCCACAGCCCTATATCCTCTTCAACTCAAACTTTTGACATCCACCTTTGCCTTAAAGAGGACTTGTTCACATTCCTTGCCTGCTTTCACTTATCAGCTTAGCGCAATGGCAGGCGCTGTTAAACACTGCTCCCTGCTCGCACAATGAAATCTTGGATGAGTGAATGCTCCCATTGTTGGGAGCCCAGGAGAAATCATAGAATCATCTTAACATCAAACAGGCTTATTGGATTTCACAGTAATGCCAACAAGCTGTCACTGCTACCACAAACTCTGCCTGGGCGTCACTCAGGACTGTTTACAGGCAGGAAGAGCAGCTCTGGGAGCACTCAATTGCAAACTGAAAGACTGTGAAAGAGAAGTATCAATTACAAAAATTAATCGTGGCCTTGATGGCATTGGCTTAGAAAGTCCCTGATATGCAGGAGCAGTCCTGCTTGGGGCTTGCCCTAGTAGCAACAATTTCTAAGACTCACGAGTTATTCAGTGAAGTTATTTGTGTGTAAAACTTGAGAAATTTTAGTTGGTCAGCACGAGCCAAGCATCAGCAGTGGAATAAGAGTATGGAAGCTCTGCCTTTCAGAGTATAGAAGGCCACAGGGTGCCATCTGTAGGGCCTTGGCTGCTGTATTTTGCTTTAGTATCTCTGCATCATTCAATGATTTGTGTTTAATCAAAGCATCTCTGATAGAATGCCCTTTGGAGTCTTAATCCAAAGGCTGGGAAAGGTGTACAGTAATATAGCCTTTACTTGCTAGTAGTATTAAACTCAGTTGGGTGGGTGATCTTACAAACAACTGGTTCTGTTTGTGTTTGTGATGCACTGCTCCTGTGTCCCTTGCTCTGTAACACTGGGATCTGTCTCAGCCAGTGTCTTGGCATCTCAGGCCCGTCCAGGTCCTCACAGAAAGAGAAATTCTTTTTGTGACACCCTGGGACCAGCTTCTCCCTTTATATTCTGCCTCACCTCTTCCAAGACAGTGCTGCTCTCTGATGGGCTGCATTCTCAGTCCACTCTCCAGGTGGGATAGACATCACAGATACATCTGAGTATCTCTGTAAGTGTGATTGAAGAATCGTGCTGCCTCTATTATATTCAAAAAAAAATCTTTAACTTCGCACATAAAGCCTGTTGACAGTATAAGAGCCAGCACAGCTGCAATTGCACCTGGCCTTGACATGTCATGTGTGGGTACAAAACATTTCAGCTGACCCTAATCCAAACAGGTGGAACTCTGCTATGCACCAGAAGAGCTCAGCTCAGCTGCTGGAGGTAAAGCCTCTCTACTGACACTTTACCACTTGAGAATTATTTATTATTACTCCAGTGCATGGGAAACTTTTGGAATGTAACCCACCCTCAGAGCTTTGTCCTAATCAGTTTGCTATTGATAGCTCAAGAAAGCTGAAGTCACTCCAACTTTATTGTGTAGGGCCTGACACGGCTGCCCAAGGTCACAGGAAACCCAAGGCAAAGGTACATAATTGCCTCTCTGTGTTACAGTTTGAGACACATAATTGATTTATATCCCTTTAGTTGGCTCTGCTGTGAATGACAATTTGAGCTGGGTGTGACTGTAGAGGAGCAAGCAAGGAGGAGAGGTAGGACAAGATCTGGAGGGGCTTTGATAGAGGAGAGACCTCCTGCCTCTTGCAAACTTCAGACAGCACCAGAACCACTGTGGTAAATCCTACCCCAGTCAGTTTGCACGTATTTATGAATCCACACATGTATGAATTGCTAAAATCAGGGCATTTAACACACCCTCATTTTGTTCACTGAGACCTCTTCACAGACTGGCGTGTGAAGTGGCAAAATTCCTTGTGTGCTGTGATAAATGCCCGAAAAAATGTGTTTCCCCCTTTTTCACGGAGTATCAATCCACGAGCAGGGAGTGTCTGTGTGTGCTGCCCTTTCCTCTGCCAGCCTTGCCTGCCACCTTCTCCCTCTCTGGCTCATTTCTGCTGCTGCCCAGTGAATAGTCAGTCCACAGCTTGGAAGCGATGCTGTGAGGCAGAGGGTAAATCATCTTTCTTGTTTTCCTCTCCTTCCTACATCTTCTTTCCTTCCCTGTTTGGTGCAGGGACTGTCTGAGGTAATTCCTTAGGCTGTTATGCAAGAAGTCAGACTAGATGTCCATTAATGAACCTCTGCAGACTGTGAAAAATAATCCGTGCTTGGTATAAACCTATTTGCTGGGATGGGAGTGAGTCAGCAGAGATGTCATGTCTGCTGTACCCAGACAGGCAAACCTGGCCGCTGGGAGATAAAGGCTAAGGGAAGCATTCCTGCAGAAACACATACCCGCGTGTCGAGGTTATACGCCGTCTTCTTTAGATCCTGCAACGCCCTCTGCATGAACTCGAACGCATGGCAGTCAACACAGGGACGGCCTGGGGAGAGAGGCAGAAGAAGACATCACTGTCACAGCAGGAAATTTGGAGTTTAGCAGTACAGAGGAGGAACACTCAGAGACCTTGCCAGGAGAAACTGCATTTTACCAGGCACCCACACCTGCATGTGTGCAAAATTAGCGTTGCCTGTATCTATCTTTGTTCCAATGTGAGAGGATCAGCAAAAAACACGGAGTACTCTGCTGTGTGTGCTTTTCTGAACATGGCCCAGACTTGACTCTGCCTGCTACTTCAGCCCCTAGCCTCTCTCCTTAAAACTGAAATCCTTACCCTTTCTGGTTGGGTTAATTCTCAACAGATACACTGAAAATAGCAGTTTGCAGTGGTTCGGGAACCAGACAGGCAGGTCTGTTTTTACAGGAGCTCTTACAGAGCAGCTTGGCAAGGGACAGTGCCAGATCTGTATTTGCTTCCTTTCACCTGCTGCTGTATTTTTTCTCTGCCAGGAATGCAAAGCATCCCACTGGCTCTGCAGCTGCTGCCAGTGTGTGTGCACAGAGGGGCAGGGCAGGGAAAAGGCAGAGAAGTGGAGGAGGAGGGGACTTGACAACAACTAAAATGGCTCACTTCTGAACCTGGGCATTTCTGCTCTGCCAAGATTCACCCTGCACCGATCTCTGCCTATTCAAAGTTAATGAAGTGTGAGTTTTCAGAAGAAGAAATTGCAGATACTGGAGGAGATGCAAGGGAAATGGGGAAAGAGGACATTTCACACTGATCACAGAGCCCCCAGGTTGGGGGGAGTGCCGAAATCCTTGTCCACATGCAGCCACTTGTGCTGCTCTACCAAAGCAAAGAGGGTGCAAAGCTGCTGCTGAGGTGGCTGGGGAGCTGTCTGGAGCCAGGACCTGCTGAGCAGCACTGCAGCACCCATCTGTGCCTGGCACCCTGCTGCCAGCACTGCCTTCTGAGTTGTACCTGAAGGAAGGGAGCAGCCAGAGTGCTTGCCAGTCCTCTATTCAGGATCTGTTCAGGAGGTGTTTCTCTCCCACCCATCCTTCTCCATCTCCCCTCCATGCAGCTGACATCTCAGGGAGACCTGGGGATCAAGCTAGGGATTTAATTCCCAAGTTGTGAGGAGATGCAAAGTCCCCACCTCTATCAGAACAGCATTGCTCACAAAGACTCTGCCTCTCCAGGCACAGGAGTAGTGACAGGAAGGTTTTGAGCACACTTTAAAGACACTTAACCCCCTCCTGCTTTCAGTATTTCAGTAATTTATTTGTTTCCACTTCAGATCATGAAGCAGAGCCCTTAGAAAGAACCTGCATGCTCAGACTGCTGTCAGCAAATCCATCATTTGCTCGGTGTCATGCCCTGCTCCCTCCCCTCGCTCTGCTCTGCTCAGAAACACCCTGCCCTGGCTCCACGTCCGGGAGGTGCTGCATGCCCTGAAGTGCTGACAAGCACCAAAGTGTTCTCAAAATCAGAACCTGAAGGAGAAAAAAAAAGAAACCCTCAGGTGATAAATGAATGTCTCCTGCTTCTGCAGTGGGGAGAAAGCACTTTTGAGGAGAGCCATGAATTCCATAAGCTGTCACTGCCTGACACCCAAGATGCCTTCCCAGGCCTTTGTGAAAGCTGTGATGGGATGGCTGTGTGGGATCATTCACTGGTATTTATGACAGCCAAGTGCTCCTGTGTGGACAGGGAGGTACTAGTGGAATGGCACAACCATGCCAAGTGGTTATTTCACTTCTGCCAGCCCTGCGAAAGCAGCTGCCCTGGTGTCAAAGCAGCTTCTGCAGGAGAAGAGTGATGTCACAGAGGCCACCTCCCTGTGCAGCTCTGTGTGTCCTGAATCAGCACCTGCAAAGCTCCTAACACAGCACTGCCCTCTAAAGCCAGAGTGCAGATGCAGCCAGTTTCACCACATCACAGGATATTCACTCTTTAAAGTTGTTTCTTGGGCTGTGCTCCATGGTGGAGGGTCCTTCTCTAGGCACTGCTGTCTCTGGGTCAGGTCAGCATCCCTGCCTGCTGGGAGCCAGTAGCCAATAGCAGATGCTTAAGGAAGATATAAGAATAAGTGTCTAGCAATGTTCTTCCAGCCTACCAAGAGGCTGGAGGATATCCTGCATCTGGCTGGTATTTCTACGTCTGATAAGCCCTCCATGAATTTTTCTCACATTAATTTGCACTGTTGCTTCCTGAATCCATGTAAACTTTTGTCATCTGCAACATCCTGTGGCAATGAGTTCCACAGCTCAGCTATTCACTGAGTGAACAAAATACCATTCCTGTCTGCTCTGAAGTTGACATCTGCTGCTTTCATTTCCTGTCTCTAATTTTTGCAGTGGAAGAGACGGTTATTAAATAATCACCAACTTTGTCCCACTTTTGACTTTGATGTTCTCCATCACTCTCTGCCTTGGTTTGCTTTCCAGAATGAAGAGCTGAGCTGCTAAGCTGGCCTATTGAGGTGGATTTGATCTCTCTTCATGCCCACAATATTTTCAGGAAGGTGCCCATGGACATTTCCCCAACACAAATATGTCTACGCATCTGTTTTGACAAACAAATCTAAATATGTGCTGTTGCCAATAGGAGCAATCCCACTGTGCTTTCTGTCCTTGGCTATGGCATCTCCCACTTCCACTCACAGCAGGAGTGACAATGCAGCTCCTCCATCAGCTGGATTGCTGATTTTTTTCCCCCAGATCAGATCCTGAATGCCCAAGTTCTGGGACCAGGACAAGAAATAGTGCAAGGAGAGGAGGCCAGCTTATGGAGAGGAGAAGGGCAGAGGCAGCACAGGCTTACATCAGCTGAAAGCAGTCATGAAACCAAACCTTAACTCACATCATAGCAAAGTATAGCAGAGTGCTATTAATTCCTTGCTGACAGCTGGAAACAGACTATCATTCATAGGGAGACTTAACAGGTCTGTGGATTAACATAATGAGAATTATCAAAAGTCAGCTATAATTCTTTAAATGAGTCCTGTCAGCACAAAGACTGTATGTGTCTGTGTTTGGGGAGGAGTAGGGGAAGAGAAAAAATATGTTTCTTGGCTTCTTCTTGGTGAAAAATTGGAGCTGGAACTGAAAGCACTGTTTAAGTCTAGTTTACTTTCCCTTGCATACACTTGGTGCTTATTCTTTGTATTTCATTTACCTTGGCTAATGAAAACAGACTGACCAGCTTCTGATCTTCAGATTCTATATTTTAGTTTTCACAGTGGGTGATCTGGGCTATAAATGCAATGGGAGGTTGGGGAAATAACTTCTTTTTTTTTAGTGGATTGCAGAGAACACTAAAGAAAATAATCTGCAAGTATTAGTAGCACCACTTCAAACTTGAACAGTCTTGTGCATATGCTAAGTGCTGTGTATAAAGGACACAATTAATCATTGCTGATTAGAATTATTCATAAAAAGCTGTGCCTGGCTGTGTGACTGGCAGAGAGCAGGGGATAGTGCCCTGAGCCAGATCTCAGTGCCACACACGGGACAGGATCTCTCTGCAATGCTAAGAACTGTGACTCACTCTCATGCTCCTCTCCTGTGACTCCTGCACCTCCCACACTCTCACGGAGCATCGCTGCCCCTGTCCTGCTCGTGATGCTGCAGGAGGGACACATTCCTCCCACCAGGTGGGAGAGAGAGACTGTGTGGTCCGTGCGGGAATGTTCCTGCTAAAGGCATGCTGCCAGCGCCGTGTCACACAGCTGGGAACAGAGCAAAGCATTGAGCACCACACTGCTCTGCCCTGCAGAAGGACACTTAGCATGGTCCGTGTCCATCCTATATCCCTGTTAAAACATGTGCCAGAGCCCCCTTTCCCACTCTGGGTCACCCAGGGTCCCCAAACCAGCAGTTTGCCCGGGCTGACAGTAAAGACTGAAGTGCCAGCAATAGGGAAGGTGTGTGCTCGTGCTGCAGAGGTGTGCCCCCTCAATGGGTCAGTGCCCACTCAATGGGTCAGTGCCCCCTCAAGGGGTCAGTGCCCCCTCAAGGGGTCAGTGCCCACTCAATGGGTCAGTGCCCCCTCAAGGGGTCAGTGCCCCCTCAATGGGTCAGTGCCCACTCAATGGGTCAGTGCCCCCTCAATGGGTCAGTGCCCACAGAGATCAGCTCCTTGATGAGAAGCAGCCAGTGGAGCACCAAGCAGGGAAAGATCCAGGAATGTCTGTACTAGATCACATCAAAGTGAGTGCCCGACCCCGTGTCCAGTCTGCCTTGATCTACATCTCTTGAGGAAGATTGAAAGTCTGGGAGCATTCCCAAGCCTTGAGAGCAGCTGGCGTGGGACAGCTCATCTCTGGAACAGTAAGCTCTGTCTTCCAGGTGGACAACTGCCCTCCTATCATGGACACAAGTGTGCCAGGGTCCATCCTAGCAGGTTACTGGTACAGTCATGTCCCCGTGCTGGGGTTCATCCCTGGGCACTGTTATAGATGAGACACTCATGGCCAGCAATGGGTGCCTTGGAAGAGCATAACAACAGGGCAAGTCTGGAGGGATGCATTCCCAAAGACCCCCCCAGGTCTCACGAATATGCTAAGGCAGCTCCTGAGCCAGAAAAAATGCCGCTGTATCTAACAGCCCTTTCTAGAATTTTTTTCCCTTCACTTTAACCAATCAGTTCTGCAATCTCATGCAAACTTTTAGCATCCACAGTGTCCTAAGGGAGGAGTTTCACAGGTTAACCATCAGTAAGAGCCCTAACAGGCAAAGGAAACTGTCCGGAGCACTTAGCAGCTATGTAGCACTCTCAACAAGTGGCTGATGAGGAGCATCAGGAGTTTCTTGTGGCTTTAAAACTGTCCCTGCAGCAGCCCAAAACGATTTACAATTCACCATCAGCTGGCAGCCTTGCTCCTGTCCTGGTGCCAGACAGAAATAGCATTATGCTTTTGTAGCAATGCTCACAGCCTCCGTTCCTTGGGGTGGGGCAGGAACACTGCCACAGAAACACTCTGACCTGCCCTTCATTCCGCACTCCCACGTGCAGGAGTAAGACAAGACAAGCAATCTTCCTCAAAGGCTGTTCAAGGGACTCCACAGCCTGGCTAGAGGATGGTAAAGAGGTGGTCAAAAGACTCCTTGATACTGTAAGAAGGATGGGACAGACTTTTTAGCAGGGCCTGTTATGGTAGGACAAGGGGTAATGGTTTTAAACTAAAAGAGGATCAATTTAAATTAGTTATGGAAGAAGTTTTTCACAGTGACAGTGGTGAGGCACTGGTGTAGGTTGCCCAGAGAGGTGATGGATGCCGCATCCCAGGAAACGTTCAAGGTCCGGTTGAACTTGACTCTGAGCAACCTGATCAAGTTGAAGATGTCCCTGCCCATGGCAGGGGGTTGGACTAGACGAGCTCTAAAGGGCCCTTCCCACTTTTCTATGATTTTATAATTCTCTGAGACTCGGGTCAGAAACTCTGAACCGAGAGTTTTGTTCTACAGATCAAATGGGAGTGTTCAGTACACAAACAGAACAAGAAACCACTGTATACCTTTTCCCAAATGTGTTGACTTGCCTCTGCTAACACAGACACACAAAGGGTACATACAATTTATTTTCCAAGCCTCATTTTCTCTTTGAGGAGATAAAATGGACTACTCATCACAAAACTTATTTGAATTAATGAATGCCTAGAAAACAGACACAAAAAATAGCAGTGAGGTCTCCTTTAGAACAGACCAAAACTCAGCACTTATAAAAAAATAAGAGCATGGAAAAAGAGAGAAATTCAACATCTAAGTCCTGTGGAGACAAATACACATAAATGTATTTGAAAAGTAGTAATGGAATTAATGGAGAATAAAATGCAGTTACTAAACCAGACCTTGGATTAAATATTTTGGTAGTCATAAAAAAGATAGCTGTGATACAAAGTAAACATGACTAAGTACTAGAGATTTGTTTTTATGCAATTATCTTTGTTTGGTTTTTTTTTTTTTCCCCAGAGGACATTTTATGTTTCTAATGAGTGGCTACTTCCCAGTTGCTGTCACCAAAACACCCTGAGAACATTGACTCCGTCCCCTAATAACTTTGAACTATCGCCTCATTTTGGAGCTGAGAAAGTTTAGAGACTTACTCAAAATGACAGAGGAGGCTCATATAGAGCTGTGACCCAAATTCAAGAGCTCCTAGCTCCGTGGTGTGCTCAAGCTAGTCTGTCATATTTATTTATTTTTTAGGTTTGCAGCATTTCAGAAATTTATATATGCTTTACAAATGCACTATTTGGGTAAACATCCCCTGTGTTGATTTGCGGTAGTTACAAGAAAGTTGAACTTGACCTGTTGTTCCAACCAAATACTAAAATAAGCAAGATGCAATGCTACAGCAGAAATACACAGAAATTTCGCCTAACAATACTCAGACTAGTAAGGACATCACATGTATTGTAGCAAATCTGGAAATGAAACTTCCAAGAAGCAGATCTAAAAGACCTACGAACAAAGAGCTTGAATACCCGTTCAAATGAAAATTAGAGCATGTACTTAGCATTTTTTTCCTAAATAACTACTAATCCTCTGCTTGCTTGCTGTTTTTCTATGACTGTTGTGTTCATGTTTGCTGACATGGCACAAACTCCTCATTACTCCCTCGTTAATCAGGCAACACGAAGTTCCCCTGGAGCTGAGTGCCCGTGTGGCTGCTGAGGGTGCAGTGGAGGAAGGCAGGCAGGGCAGGGTGCAGCAGGTACCTACTTTCTGCAGGAATGACACTCCCGGAGTCCTGGCCAGCCCCCACGAGCCTTGCACCGAGCAGGCCGAGCAGCGAGAGGAGCAGGATTCCCACACGCATCTCACCCCACACGGACGGCAGCGCCATTGCTCTCCTCAATATTTCAGGCTGTCTTCCCTGCCTGCAACAAGGAGAAGCAGTGAAAACCAGCAGTCTGCTCCCTGCACGCTCCTCACAAAGAAGTGGATGAGACACGATGAGCACAGACGCCGTGCACACCCAAACCCGCTCGCACACGCCGCTGCCGTGACACGCCATGGGCTCACCCCCAGGACCAGTTTGCCCAGTACCTGATCTTTCTCCTCGCCTGTGTGCCAGACCCTTGGAGCAGCTGTAGAGAGCAGGCAAGGCTCCAGCAGCCACTCCGAGCATGCGCCCCTTCTGCATCCCCCTTTCCCTGATTAGGGTCATTGCCATGGAGATTTGCTATAGCAACACTGAAAAATTGGAGCTGCCAAGTGGAGAAGAAGATTTAAAGGGACCACAATGTGATGGATGGTCACTGTTGTGCTCCTCCTCTGCTCCCAAAGGCCATGCCCTCTCCTTGGCAGACACTGGCTGCTGCCACCCACGTAAGAGAGTCTTGGGCAATTTTTGTGTTTGTTGCTGTTATTCCCAAAGGGACTGTGCTGGAATACACAGCTCCCATCCCTTGCTTTAGCTGTAACTCACTTAAAGTGAGATTTCATTCTGCGAGGTATCAAATGAGCTGAAAACTCAGAGTTTGCTTAGATAAATGAAGTTGCAGGGCCTGCTGATGGCACCCCGTACTTTGGGGAAGAATGCAGTATGGTCTTTGTTTAACTACACTGAAAATGAAGATTTGTAGACAACAGCACTCTGGGACATGGACCAACCACATGAAAATAGATCCTGCACAGCATCACACTGGGTAACCGTGATAAGAACCCAGCCAAAACATACACACTGCAAAAGATTAAGGATGCTCTCTTCAAGCTCAGCTTTTGATCTGGGATCAGCCTATCTGCTAATAGGCTGTGTCCTCACAAAGTTCAGGCAGGAGGCTTCGAGGACAGGAAATTTGTGTAAGCACTTGGCTGAAACCAAGCATTCAGATGGGGGCAGTGATACCTCTGGGAAAAGAGAAAGTGATGCTCTAACACGTACCTGCGTGCCCTAGAGCACGATTAAAAGCTCATTTTGCAACATACCTGTTCAATTCATGGCTTTGTTGTTCTTTCACACAAAGACACTCCATCTCTTCTCACCAAGGAGAGGCTCCAGTCTTCCTCATCTGTACAGAATAACCACCCTGCCAGGCTGTGGAGGTATCAGTCGTTTTACCCTTGGCTTTCTTCAGCCCTAGAGGCTGTCACCAGCACTGCACTCTGCTTCCATTTCACTGGTTCCTGTGGCTTCTTCAGAATTACCTCTTACAGCTCTCCCTTCAATGCTTGTGCTTTTGGACTAGGTTAGTTTAAAAGTCCTCTCACGGGACTTTCTGGCAAAGTGGATGTGCCTTGGAATTGCCTCTCTTGCAAGAGAGGATTTTGCAGGGGGCAGCCCAGAGTGGTGGAAGCAATTCCTACAGGAATGACACACTGCCAGATTTTTAGCCCACAGTACAACTGAAACTTCCCCTGTGTGGAAGGTCCAGATGAAGGTCTCAGCCACTGGGGTCTTCATGAGGTGAGTCTGGGCACACATATGCACCAGAATGGCTCCACTGGCTTTATGAGGAGCTGAGACTCCTAATCCAAGTTGGGATGCTGGTTGCCTGGAGGGAGGTTGTGTGAGATGGACTGGTTTTACATTGTTTGTCTCATCCGAGGCCTCAGATGCCTGTTAAAGGAGCAGGTCCATAAGAGCCAGGGTATCAACAAACGACATTGTACAGCTGGACAGTACACCCATCCAGAGCTGGTCACAAAGTCTAGCCCTGATCTGCAGTTTTAACTAACATCCAATGGAAATTCTGGCACAAAATGCAAAATCCTTACACTTCCATTTACCCTGCTGTATGTTTCTTGCCCATACCCTCATTATGGTCCCATGGCTATAACCTACTTTTCATACATGAGTTTCAAGAAAGGGACAGGAAGGAATTACCTACAGGTGCAATAACCTTTGATAAGGTAGAAAGCACTGTTTGTTCTAATACTTTTTCAAGGTATCAATATAGACTTCTCTAAAATTGTAACTATTGTGATATCTGCAGTAGGGCATTCTGTATGCACCACCTAAAGGGGTACAAGGTGTTATTTCAGTGTCACTTACACTATTGAGCTTAAAATAATGGGGTTTTTTTTTTTGGTTTTGTGGGGGTTTTTTTGTTTGTTTGTTTTTGGGGGTTTTTTTTTGTTTGTTTGTTTGTTTTGTTTTTTGGGTTGTTTTTTTTTTGCTCAGTGCCAACATAAAACAATCAGACACTGCACTTACAGAGTCTGGCCAGTTTTTGTGTCAAATGCCAGGGTCTTTAAGAAACATGAAAAAAGTTTCCAACTCCTCCTGCTAACAGAACCATGTGGTCCAAGACGTGATTCTCAATTCACAGGGAACAGGAGCCAGTATGCATGGAAAAGTTCCAGAAATCTGTGCTATTTTCTCACCTCCAACAGAGCTGAAGAAGAGAGACACATGAAAACAGTTGCATGACTTCCTTTGCTATTACATTCACTATTGGCTATCACCATAGCTAAGGGATACCAGTACTAAATTAACTTTGGAAGATGAGAAAATTCCAAAAGATTCACAGAAGTCCATTTGTTGTCGGAAGAATATAATACTGAATCTCAGAGGGCTGTTGGAAATATTCTTACTTATCTTTTCCTATGGAGAATATACACCTAATAATTGTTTGCTAAAAGAAAAAAAGAGTTTCCTCCAAAACAATCAGAATGATCAGGCATTTAATGGGAAGATGATTAGTAAAGATAGATGTCTGGTAGCTTCCTTGGAAAATTTCTTATTGATGCCTAAGTGTTACGGATGTTGAAAGTTACATCTTTGAAGTGGAGGAAGAAAATTTATATATCCAGTTAAAATGACATACATTAGAGGCCTGAGTTGAATACGTGTGCATAAAAGCAAGATACAGGCAAAGGTTCTGATTTTAGAACTAACTTCATTATTACAGTCACCGGCACACATGGCAAACAGGGCAGTTAATCCCAGCCTAACATGAAGCTAAATCATCGCCTACCAACAAGGCCACAAGCCCTTTGTTGGACTCAAACAGAAGAAAAAGCCACAGGCACAGAAGAATCTGTGTCTGGTCACTATTACCTGAATAACAGAACAGCAGGAGAATAACCCCAGACATAACCCCAGAGAGGCCAAAACACAAAACCAGACACAAACAGTGTGAAACATGAAGAAAAGCAAGAAAGCATCCTTTAAACACAAAGGGAGTAAAATAAAGAAGACAAAACACAAGGGAAGAGTTTATTCTCTGTTCAGCAGAAGGGGAAAATTAATCAAGTTGGTGCCTAGAAAGTGATACAGGACTAAGCATCTCTTTTACCTACCAACAAAAATAAGGAGAGCTGGTGAGCAGGAGGCTCACACAACCAATACCAGTAAACATATTTTAGGTTTTAAACATTTGAACATTTAGCAGAAATTTACTTTGGTTACTGATGCTTGTAGGTTTGTGACAGGTCCCTTTTCTATGATTTGATCTGCCTGGAGCTTTCTGTTTAGTCAGGGCTATCACTAGACCTACCACAGGAGATTGAAAGAAGAACCTAAAACAACCACTACCAGCAATTATTGCTGAGAGCTCATTGAAGATGTAAGTTATGCCAGCCTTGGAAAAGGGTAAGTGCAATTACTGTGTTTAAAATGAGGAAGAGAAACTGGAGAACTACACACAAGCCAATTTACCATCCATCCCTGAGAATGTTCTGGAAGCAATAAGCCCACCAATATTTTGTAAGTGTTTGAGAAACAAGAACTGGAGTTGCAAATAAGAGCTATTTTTCAAGAATCAAGTCAAACTAGTTTGTTATCCTTCTCTGACAGGGTAACAGGCCTTGCAGACAAGGAAAGCCAAATTTAATCAACTTCAGGGCGATCTCTACTGCTGTGTCACACAGCATAGTCAGAAGTGAACTAAGGAAACCTCTCTGAGGCCAGCAAACCTGGCTGGGTCACTGCTCAGAGTTAGCAGTGGGTCACTGTCACCGTGGGAAGATGGATCACATCAGGACTGCGAAGACTCAGTTCAGGTGTTACTCAGCATTTCATTAGGCAGCTGGATAATGAATAAGCAAAGTGGTCATTTAAGATGTAACATCAGCCTGGTCGTTATAAGCAAATCTGGGGGAGAGGAGTAGAATTCTAAATCAGGCAGACAAGTTGGAAAAAAGGCTCTAAAAACCGAATACAATTAGAACAAGGTGCTACACTTAATCAGGAATAATCAACAGCTCGTATTTGGAATGGGGAATGGCCCATTAAGTGGCATTTCTATGGTGAAGCTAGGGAGTCACAAACTAAAATCAGTTTATCATATTCTGTCATTCCCCCAAAAACTACAATTATACTGGGGTATACAAAGAAAAGTGCAAGAGCTTAGGCTGCCTTCAGCAGAAGGCCTGAGCTGCAGTGCTGTGTCTGGTTTGGTCACTGCAGTACTAGGAAACATCAGGGACACCAACAGCAGCAGAAATAACCACAGGTTTAAACAGCATCCAGGAGGCACAACCAAAGCCCCTGGAAAACTTCTTAGTAATGAGGATGGCACTGGGGTGGATTTCCTGTGGAAGACAGGGGAATATGTAAGCCTGCAGGTATAAATTAGACATCATTTGGGAATGGCATTGGGGTAGTGGCCCCGCATAAAGACAAGAGAAGAACTGAGTGATTTCTTATCGATACCTTTCCCTTCCTGTTTTTCCTAACTCTGATTAAGAACAATTTTGTTCCCCAGGCAGTCACTTCCAACTCTCTGTGTTGTAATTCCAGCACAAACACAGACACCCCTGGGAGAAATTCATTGCCCTTGTACAGCATCTGAAATTCAGACCAATTATTTCTCCTCCCTCAGCTATCAGGGCAAAGGAAATGGTTTTTCTGGTTTAAGCAAGTATGATGTCAGAACATGCCCATGCTGGGATGGGTCACTGATAAAGCAATTCAGAGACATTTGGCTGCAGGGCAGTTGCCAGGGCTCACAGTTTCTTAATCTGCCTTTAAATAAGTAAACCACAACCTTGCCAATGAATTGAGAGGTGAGAGGCTGATGCACTGTTAGACATTTTAGCCCACAAACAGAAAAAATTGTATTGTCTTTTTTTCTGACAGCCATCTCAGGCCTGAGAAAGACTGAAAATTAAATCACCTTATACCCTTGTCCCTCATGCTATGAGATAATGATTCACCTTTGCTTGATGGCTCGGTATCTTCTTTAAACACTAAGGCAGAGATTTGGTGAGGGGAAAAAGTCTCCCTCGTGAAATGCCCAATTTGTTCTTGGCATCATTGCTTGACAAGTTCCGTATCTCAGAGCTTCCTGGAAACCCCTTCAAGAGTCTGACCACAAGCTGAACCTCGGTCAGACTGCAAGGCTTCAAGAGACTGAAACTGTCCCGACAAAGTCCACGTGACGCTGTAAAGCAGGGATGTGGCTGCAAACAGGGAGTATGACACAAACTCAGCACTAAGATCCTTTAGTGTAGGAACAAGTCAACTCCAAGAGCCCTCTTTCACCACGGTGTAAAATGTGGGAAAGCACCCAGGCTTGATCAGTTCTCCAAAAGTCAACTGAAGCCAAGTGTGACAAGGGTCTTTAAACACTTTCAAAAGCCTAGAATGCTTTCAGCTACACAGGAGGGGCTGTGTCAGGCTGTTGTGAAATGAAGGTCAGTTCAGGCTTTTGGTTCCAAGAAAAAGTAAGAACCACTGGCAAAATACCAGCTTTCCTCGTTTATTTATGAGGTTTGTGCTGGACTGCTGGAAATGCAGCAGGCATCACTGTGCTGGACATGGGGTCAATTTACAGCATAGGCAAGGGTTGTGTGCTGTTTGCGTGCTCTGAATGCCCCTGAGGACGAAGCTGAGCTATTTGCCTTGCTACTGCCAGTCTTATCCCTGTCTAGGAAGATATAAGCAAGTCATTATTTACTTGCTAGTGAATTGTGTGTAAAAATCCTTTCTGAATTTATGTGTTTGGGAAGAAACTGTTGGTTGATATTTTAAGTGCTGGGATTTGGGCAGGTTATTCCATGGCTACCAAAACCAGAGTGACTAAAGGCACAGACGGTTCTCTGCACAGCCTGTCTGTGCTTACAGAAAGGGCAGGTGGGGAGATCTCATTCTGGTTTAGGAAAGCTACTGACTTCCGGGACGTGGTTCAACCTTCCATGGGTAAAATTGTATATAAACCAAACCATTCTTTCAATGTGCAACATACCAGCTGTCAAAAGGCATTTAAACATTGTTCAGGTCCTGCTTCAGTGCAAGCCCGAATTGTGTGTTAGTTATATTTAGTGCTGCTGGCTGAAACCAGACACGGTTCACAGGCTGGATGATGTGGTACAGTGTATATATAGTCCAGGATGAATGCAAGAGCTGCTTAGGCAAGAAGTCTTGTGTATCAAATTTAGTGCATGGATGAAGTTCTGATCTTTAACCGGGGAAGAAAAATAGCCCACAATGCCCAGAACTCTGAGAGACAAGTTTTAGCACTGCAGGTGGCCTCCAGGAAAGCCTGGACTTCAAGCAGTCACAAACATTGGTAAGTCTGGGTTTTGTCCTGAAGTTTGTGTCTCCCCCCAGACCCTATATTAAACTGAAAAGTTGCAGAGTGAAATTGGTCATCTTTATAGGTTGCAGTCAAAAGATTAATAGATATAACCTCACTAAACCTGTGAACTTTAAAGCCCCTTGGGATTTATGCAAAGGAAGATGCTAAGCTTCACCTGGCTCAGTGCAGAAGCCACACAAAACAACAGATTTTGTCAGCATTGGTTGCCTAAATTAACAAAAATTAGTCCAGATTTAGTATTAAAGGTACTTTCTGTTAGAAGATCTTTCCATTCATTTGGACTAGATGAAACTCTCTTATAAAGAAAAGCTCCTACACTTTCTGTTTTGTAGAAAACTCACTTAGATGAATATCCTTATACACATCAAAATGCCATGTTATAAACACTTTTAGCACTTAAAGCTAAATAGAAGCTGTGTTTTTCTCTTTTTCTAAAAATTCACACAGGTCCCTAACTGCACAAAAATTCTAGTGATGAGATTCCTTCATTTTTCTGTCTGTGTTGCCTACTGGCTTTTGTGTAGCCAAACACTTTATGGACTTTAGGAATAAACTAAAAAAATTGGGTACATATAAAGGTTTTTTTAAAAAGCATCAATTCTTAGAAAACATCTAACAATTAGATGTAGCTCAGGGCTGAGGCTGCCATTCTGTTTGCCTGAACATGAACATGAAGTGTTAAGTGCAGCTATTAATGCACACACAGAGAATATTCAGATTCTCCCACATCTAAACAAGGACTTGAACGTTGTTCTCCCTTGAAATCTGCATCCTGCTTACTCTGCGCAAGGGTCTAACTGGCATCACCAGTCAGCAGCCTTTCCAGCTGATTTGGACTCTCAAAGAAGTGAAGATGTATGAAGAATAATGGGAGGGTTGCCAGTCCTGCCCCATTTTCAGACTGTCTTGACAAAGAGAACAATCTATAGTTTTGTCACTAAATGACCAGAAAAGTGCAGTGTCACTTCCTTTGATTTAAACAGCAAAAGGTGCTCAAGGCTAATGAAGACAAGCTGATGTGTTAGCAGCTTTTCAGAAAGTTCATGGTTCAGAGCAGGAATCAAATGATGACAGCCATGACTGTGAGGAAGAAAAAGTGTAGGCAGATCAATGTAAAAATAGAATATCTGCAGATATTTGCAGTTCCTTGATCATGGCATCCATGCCTGGAACTCTTCTTCCTATGCTTTAAGCCACTTTTTAAACTTCAGGTGTTTAGAGGTCTTGAAAATATAATCTCTGCCACTTCCCATCTCTACAAAGTCACAGCTGGAGCAGCAAGATGGAGTTGGAAGGTTAAGGAACGTCTAGATGGAGATTAAACTGCAAGTCTATGCCTATAAATGAATACTGGGCTTGAAACTCAAGGAACAGGCCAGGATATTTTACATTGCAATTTTTATTTAATAAGTTGACGATACCTAAAGGTGTGATGGCCACCTGACGGTGCAATTGACATGATAATTTCTCTGCCCCAAACAGCTTTCAGTGCAGTCACGAAGCGAGAGTCACCACGTAATGTAGAACAGGGACTAAAGAGGACAAGGTAGATAGTGAGAAGGATGCATGAGTGTTCTGATGACCCCATTACATTTATGTGTAACAACAGTTTGGATTAAACAGGAACCTTTGGATATTTAGGAGAAAAAATGCACATCTTGTTCGAGGCACAGCGGCAGATTCCAACAACTGGAACCCATGGGAGGTCAAGAGCATCATCCTCACGTTTGCTCTGACCCTGCCTCCAGCAGGTTTTGTTCAGTACATCCTACTGCTTGTTTGCAAAGGGACAGCAAGCAGCCATTCTCTGATCACTTATGGTTTTATAAACTTCTGTCATCCTCTTCAGCCATCTCTTGTCTAGACTGAAGACTCTCAGTCTGTACATTGCTCCTGTTTATCCTAGCTCCTTTGTCAGCACTTTATATGGTTCTGCTGTATTCTTGTTCTCTATAAAATTGGTCTTGAATCTTGTCACTCTATCATCCTAAATCTGATTTTACACATTCAAATTCTTCAAAAGTTTCTTGCCCAGAATAGATATTCTAGTTGCTGGGTGCAATTCCCACATCTCTCTGCCAATCCTTTTTCGGAACCGGTGGCATATTAGCTGCTCTCTGACATTTTGGTGGTTTTGAACAAGAGGTAATATAGAACAGTCATTGAATAAAAAGAGAATAGGTAAGGTGGACTTTAAAGCAGCATGCAAAAATCTCCACTAGGAAAATCCTGGTCCTATTAGAACTCTGCAGATCGAAAGGACCCTTAAAGTTTCCAGATTCTGAGGAAGAGAATGAGAAAGTTATTCCCCTTTCCCCATCTAACCCCCTCCTGGCTCCTTTCTTTTGGGGCAACAGCCCAATTCTGTCCCATGTTTCACTTCCCCAGTTCTGACATAAAGTAGAGGTGAATCATAAAGTAGAGGCGTAGCAAAATGACTGAAGGAAAATATTTCCATATGGCCAGATTTTCTTGTGTTCCAGCCAGTGTCTGTGCAGTCACCATGGGAAAAAGTCATGAAGATCTATAGGTGTTTCCATCTGGCAAACATGGCTGGGTTCCTGTCCACACCTGTGAGAAGCCAGTGAGACTACACCAGCCTGGGGGACAGTCCACAGAATAATTCAGCTTCAGGAGCAGAGCTTTCATCTGAAACTGAGCTGTCCTGGGACTTCCTCCAAGTTCGGCAAGAGAAATATTGGCTTTTAGGTAAAAAGAGGTTGTTCCACACAATGTCTTCCCTGGACAGGTGAATTCCTCTTTCCTAGGAATGGGATGCTGATGTTGCTCACTCATGCCATGGTGAATTGGAGCATCACTCATTGCTCTGGCAGTGCTGCCAGCTGGACTAAAGGGGCTGCTGAGCTGCTGAGTATCAGCCCCACCACCCACACCTGCAGTGACTGCAGGGGCAGCAGGAGGAGGGGCCTGGGCAGCACTGAGAAATCCCTGGGACTAGAGGGAGGGCAGTGCCAGAATGGAAGGGGGAATGGAGGTTGAAATGCAGAGGAGAGACAAGACAGGGCCAGAGCAAAGCAGGGGAACGAAGCCAAGCTAGAACAAGATGGGGATGAGCCAAGTGCAGCACAAGCCAAGGAGCTCTGAGAAGCCATTGTGCTGCAGCCAGGATCAGCTGAAGCCCTCCAAAGGAGGCTTTGCTCCCAGAAAGCCTGAGAGTGCTCTGCCGTGCATCAGGACTGCTGCCCCTTCCCACTCTCTGGGAGGGGAGCTGCAGGTGAGGCTTGCAGTGACTCTCACTCTGCCAAGCAGCCCAAAATGAGCAGCACCATGCTGTGTGAATGGACTTACTGAAAAACACGCAGCACAGCTGCTCCTTGAGGGAATCCGGAAAAATAACATCAGAATCCCCTCTACAGTTCACGTTGGGCTTCTGTGCTGGACTGTGTCCTGGTCACACACAAAAGGGCATGCTGCACTTCTCAGTGTACAGGAATTGGTTTTCTAAGCTCTGGCCAGGTTTGGGAAGCCACCCAGGATCCCTGTGGTGTTCCTCTGCTCCCCCAGCTGTTGTTACCATACCTACAGCTGCAGTGGCAGAACGGTGGTTGTGTTTCCTCTCTCATCCACTTCCAGCAAAGTCATACCAATTTAGTTACAGAAGCAAGGCCACAGGCAGGAACTTTCTTCCAAATTCACCTGAAGAGATTTTTACCTTCAGATGTCCCATCCACTTCCCCAGCCAGGTCTGGTGGAATGGTTTGAGACAGCTCTAAATCACATCAGACAAACTCCAAGCACCTACTCACAGTGCTCAGCCTAGTTCAGACTTGTGAGTGGACACAGTATCTTACAATGAAGAGGGAGAGGTGAGGATAAGACAACCTCAGATTTCAGGTACAAAAGCCTTTCTTCATGCCTGACACAAAAGGAGCAGTTTTCAAAGGCAACTACCTATAAGGGAAAACCAAAACATTTGGAGTTCAGTCCATCACAGGATGGACCAAATATGTGTGACCTAATCACTTGTGTTTCACTTGAAGCAAAATAAGGCACAGTCTCATGAAGAAACTTCCAGGCACTGCACAGAGCTTTCCTTCGATGTGATGCTGAGCAGTTGCTGGTATCAGCATTTGGTACAGCTGGAACTGCCATAGCCTGATTCTCCTTTTTACTCTATCCATTTGACCTGCTAAAATAAAGCTATTTAGAAATTCATGAGGTTTAGAATGGAGTGTGCAGGGAAGGAAGGGAAGAAACCAAACATTTTAATTAAAGAAAATAATACTCTTCTGCAGGATAACAGAAGGCTCAGCACTGAGATATGAACTGTTCTGGTCCAAGAACAGCGGACATGTAACTTCTCATGACACACACCTCATTACAGCTGACAGAACTACAACATGCCTGAAGGTGGTCACAGCACAGACAACAAACAGAAAGACTTCATCATCTTTAATACACAGGCAAAGCCTACAGAGACCACAATGTCATGTCTCAGTGTAACTGGGTAAGTTGCCACAGACATATGTTCATTTTAGAGACAAAAAACAGCTGCACGTGTCTCTAGGGCACTGTTCTCCAGAATTATCTTGTGGGTTACACTTGGCAAATTCTGATTTAAAAATCAAAGCAGGTACATTTTCCCTCCACTCTAACATCAAGTAACAGATTTACTGGATTGAGCCCTTACTGGCAATCCAGCAGATGTGAAAAGAGAGTACTTTTAAAAAAGATACAGAACAGACAAATACATCAGACACAGGCCCCCAATTCCATCAGTACATTGGGGCATACATGCTTGCAACGTGAAATCCATAAAGCTGTATTTTATACAGCTGCATTTTAAAAACCACTGGACAGGTGACTCTCCTCAGGTGTCTCCAGGATTCAGTTCAGTAGATTGGCAGCTACACAGTCACATAGATTTCTCTTTTCCACCTGAAGAAGCAGAGTTTCTGTCTGTAAGAGGGAGGAACAACATCATCAAAAAACAAGTGTCAGCATTGTGAAAATAGTTAGCTCCCAAAGAAAAGTCCATTTTATTTTTTAATCTACAATTTGGTACTAGTGGTATGAGATGAATTTTGGGGTAAAAAAAAATCAGATTTATTTTTTACTGCTCTGCAAAATAGTTTTGGTATTGTCGGATTAATTGGCATACCAACATAGCACTACTTCCTGTGACATGGAGAAAGTTATTTTTCTTTCCTATACTCTTACTTCAACAGCACAAACCCGAGCATAAGCTTGGAGATTCATTAGAGACTTACCACCCCACCCACCCCCTCACCCCCAAAATCATGTCAGAAATTTTATTTTACTTAAAAACAGACTCAAAATTTAAACTTAGAATATTACAGCCTGGATCTGCTCTCAGTGAGGAAATTAACTTCTTTAACTTCTCCTGTTTCACTGATAACATGCTTTGGAGCCTAAAACAGATGACAGGTGCTGAGCTGGCATGGAGCCATCTCAATTCAAACACATGATGAGATTCCTGGCTTCTTTAAGGAAAGGGGTCCCAAACTGGTGAAAGCAGAGGTCTCTGCATTCATCAGTATCAGGAGATCCCTGTTGCCCACAGATCCCTGTTTCTGAAGCAACAAGGGTGGATTGGGGACTTCTGAGAGCTGGAGCTGGGCACAATCAGAAAGGCCTGCACCCTCTCAGCCTACTTGTGTGAGAAAGGGCTGAGCACCAGGGAAGGGACAGCAGGGCTACATAAGGAAATTTGGGAATCCTTCCTCTCTAGCACATGCACACACACACCCACACACCTGGGTTTTCCTGGCTGGCTGAACACTTGTTCCTTCAGCAGATGCATGATGGAGCATGTTTGACATCAACATCATATCTGCACCTCAGTTTGCCTATCATGAGCTGAAGCTGTACCAGAGAATTAGCCTGATGCAAGAGACAACTTCCCCCTTTTTATCAGGGGACACAGTAGCTGTGGGGAGTCCACTCACCAAATTAATCGCTACTGGTGTAACCAGCTACACATTTAAAAAAAAGGCATTATGAAGACTACCAGCTCTAAATGCCAATCAAACCCATCCTTAATCTGCCTGACTTGAGATTTTTGTATGAGAGGGAGTTGCCATGTGATTAAAGGCTGTGTTTTAAAAGCTGTGTAATCCATTGATCCACATCAGCTAAAGGCACTTGGAGCAGAGCTGGGCTGAAGCATCCTGCTCTCCACTTGCCTTCTTACTGCAGGAAAAGCCATCTGCTGCTCAGGCTTTTTTCACCCCAGATGATAAATCTCAGGAAAAACCACAGCCCTGTGGTTTTATATTAAATCAGGTATCACTTTTGATTGTTTCACCTGCCCTGCAAAACTGAAAAGATCTGATCAGACTTTGCTAATCATTGAAAAGACACTCAGTCACCACCTTCTCACCACCTCATTGACAATATTTGCAATGGTTTGATTAAGGGAGGTTGATAGCATGCCAACATCTTTGGAGCTGAGCCCCAAGGCTGCTTACCATCTTACATACCTTTAATAACATTTTCAAGCCTTTCTTTTTATTTTCAGGGACACATCTAGCTTACTATGCTTTAAACATTCTAAATAACCACTGACAGTTTATAAAGCAATAAAGAACAGAATGAATGTCAGTAAATACAGCTTTGCTGACTGTTCTGTGAGCGTGATCACAAAACTGTTTGCACACAGATTCGTTATTATTGCCTGGTAGGTTACACAATGTTTAAAAAAAATAAAACCAAAACAGCAACAACCAACCAACCAAAACTGGGGGGGGGGGAACCAAACCCAAGCCAAAAGCATGAAAAGAAATCAGATTTTAAACCTACAAAAAAGATGTTGAAAGTCATGCTGCAATGTCCACTGGTTAACTCTGAAAAATGGGCTGGAGTTCTGAAAACAAGTGCAGACTTTGAGTGAACTGTGTAGACCACAGACTGGATTTGTTTTATCATTGACTCCCTGCTGGGCTCTGTCTTGAGCAGCTTTTAGAGGCCACAGGGAGCTGACTGTGAACTGGCTCAATGGTGGGAGCAGCTCCCTCCCAGCAGCACCAGACCCCTCTCCCCAGTTCATGATCACACCCAGCACTTTGGCTGAGTGGTGAACCACAGACATCCCCAGAAAATATTGCCCAGATTTATTTCTCACTGCCAAAACAACTACTCCAGCCTGCTCTGAGGGGCCAGCAGCAACAAAACACACTACAGAGGGGTAAACAGATCTGGTATGTGCAGAAATCAGCCTGTCAGAGTGGTCTGTGACCCTTCTCATGCAGCCAGCCTGACCATTAGTAGGGGATCATCGATCAGTGTAGCTTACAAACACAGCTGGTTTTGGAAAGGAAGGAGATCCAGCCTATGGCATTCATAAAAGGGTTACATAAGGCCATAGAAGGTCTGTGCTAGAGTCAGTTTGCTTTGAGACACCATGTAGATCAACCCAGGGCCAAATGAAGTGTGAAAGCTCTTGAGCTGTGCAATAAAACCATATACAGGCTTCCCCTGCACGGAACTGCAGGGTAAGATGTGCAGGAGGAATTAAATGAGAATTTCCTCTCTAAGCTTTTGGGAAATCCCTCCCCCTCCAACACAGTTAGGAGCTGCTTAGTCATCATCTAACAATCTTGCCTGAAAACAAAGGGGAGTTTTTCCAAGGAAATTAGTGTCTCCAGTGGGAATATTAACAAAGGAGATTATATTTTTGGGGACAGAAATATTTCCCCCACAAAGCAGAAAAATAGACTAAAATAGTCAAATGTGAAATATATATTTGGCTGAAAGCAGTGGTCCTAAAACTCTCAGTTTGCATCAAGTTGGGCCACAACTGAATAATAAAAGTAAGAATTAAAATATCGAAGAAGGCAGTTCCAAGAAGTCCTCAACTATTAAATATTTCCATGCCTTTTGAAGATGTAGGCAGAATTCCCAGCTTAATGACTGGAAAAGGCCTGTTCTAGTCATGGGGAACTGAAGGATTTCAATATGGATTCAATTATTTAGATTTTAAAGTGATAAGGTAGTGATAGGTTTGTTTTCATGAGAATATATCACATTTTCAGGCTTGCTGTCAAATCTACAAGTGTGAAAGCCAATAATAGGACATTCATCTCAACTGACTTTTTTCTATCCCCATTTTATCTCTTTGGCTGTCTTTTATTTTTATTTTTTTAAAAGTATTAAAACACAGTTGCTCTCTTTTGGGTTCTTATTGCTACTCCTGCTTTGGATATCTCTGTTTTATAAAGTTTTTCTCTTGGTCTGCAAGCTGAAGGTTTCACAAAGGTCACTGCCACAGCCAGACACCCACAGAAAACTTTAAGAGATTTTGCATCAAGATGTAGAAATTCTGGTGAAAAGTTCAAAGGCTTGTAGAAGGAAGAGGTGTGCTAGAACCACTTTACAGCACAATCTGAACAACTTGTTTGGGCTGCATACAGTGCTCAGCAGATTCATTAGCAAGCTTTCTTCATGAAGCCCAAAATATATTTGACCTGTAATTATTGAACAGATTTTGTTTAGCTGTAAATGTGCTACATACCAATCTGGTTCTGCTGGAATGTTTGTTTGTTTTTTTGTAGAATGTCACAATTCAAGGCATGTTTGTTCATGCACTTGCATTTTCACCTAAGCATCAAGGACCCTGCTCGAAGTAACCTCAAACCATTCCTCACAGACAACAGTTCACAGGCTTTGACCTGTGAACAACCTTGACCATAGAGCAGAAAAGCAGAAAAGTTTCAGTGCCTTCTGTTGAACAATCTGTGCAGGAGTGTATCTATAGCACTTGAGCTAAAGGGTACACAGGAGGTGGGGACAAAGCCACCCTCCTGGGACACCACCATCTGACAGCAGCTGGGACTCAGGTAGGCACAGATTGCAGGTTGCAGCAGCAAGAGACAGATTCAACATCCCCCACAGAAGGAAGGCACCAACCCTGGCAAATTCTGCACACTGACTGCAAGCCAAACAAGTTTCATTCCCTATGCTGTTCTACTTTGTGGTATTTTTCATCATTATGAAACCAGAGAAATGTAAAAACTCTCTATGGATGATGTTTCCTCCCTTAGCCTCTCCCCAGGGATAAAAGCATGTGCAGGAGAGTATTTTATTTTAGTAGGCTTCTTGTTTGAGCTGGCTCTCTTTTTTTGGGTAATAAATATAAGTTATACTCTCATCTTACTCCCCTGACATAAAAGCAATGATGTGTGCTCAGCATTTGGAATGAGAAGAGCAGCACTAATGGCTATAATTTGGCAAGAGAAGGCTAGAGGGCAGAGGATGGTCAGTTCACACCTTCCTATACTTCCTATTGTCCCTGATACCCCAAAGCAGAAGAATTCCACAGATGACTGCACAGAGAGGTGAAATGTAATTAACCCACCTCACCTTAGAGCACAGGACAGCACAGTTCACTGAGTGTGCAAAATCCATCCACCTTATCTACTTTTATCCATAGCATTTTCTTTTATATTGAAAAAAAAATGAAAAAGAGGGCATTTAATGTTTCCTTACCCTGGTGTCTAGATTATACGCTGTCTTCTTTAAATCCTGCAGAGCTCTCTGCATGAACTCAAAGGCATGGCAATCAACACAGGGGCGGCCTAGGAGAGCATTAAGTAGAGCACTTAGTAGAGAATCATGACTATATGACATGAAGAATTAACTAGAAGGATTAAACAGTGATTTTGAGCATCAGAAAGAGCTACAGAAAAGAGTCCACAGAGTGAGTACCGACGTAGGTACTCTTGCACAACCCAGGTGATTATAAATGGCCCACCCAGTCTCTCACTTATAAAATAATTACTTCAAATTTACATTAATATTTTTCTTCCTGCCATATTGCTGTTCCACTTTTCCTTCCACAGCTCATTGTATAAAAAAAAATAACCCTTAACTTGAGCCTTTCATTTTGCTCCACTAAACCTGAGCACATTTTCAACCTTCAGATTTTTCAGAAATTACGTCTGAAAATGTGAACCTATTCCCTAGAAAAATCTTGTCTCCTAATCTAACAAATGTGAGCTCTAAGTATAAAACTAATGGAATAAAACTGACTACAATACCACAAAGACAGACCACTTCAGCCTCTAACTTTGAATATGATACAGCTTTGTCCAAACAAACGCCTTGTTATTCGTGGGCACTGCTGACAAGCAGAACTGCTGCAATCTGGATTTACTGGAGTGTTTAAGCGAGTATTCCCAGACTGAGACACTCAGACCGAAGGCCACAAGGCTTGCTTTGCCTCAATCACCATGTAACACAGATCTGTGCCCTAACAGACAGCAGTATGGAGACAGAGCAAATACAGACATGACAAAACATCTTTGAATCATCAGGCCCTACATCTGCTCTCATTTGCCCCTCGGTGCCTATGCCTTGCTGACAACTTCACCAGAAATATTACACAAGTGAGAAATTCTGAGCCCGGGTTTAGTTTGCTTTTTGGGGTCTGGTGTGAATGAAAGGATGAAATCTAGACTAATGTTGGGAAATCCTGCTGTGTCTGTAAGCCCATTTTGCAAACACTTGATGTTGGACTGTACATGCCTCTGACACTCTGGATAATGAGCTTCCAGCTCATGATCTGAGTGCTAACCAGCAACCAGGAACTCTGCCTGCTGGAGAAAGGGAGCCTGCCAAATTCTTTAACAGGCTAAGAAAAAAAAAAGAACAAGATATAAAAACGCCACATTGAGCAGTATTAAAGACCTGCTTCATCATTGTCATTCCCTCACCCAACTTCAGAGTTACTGTATTTACACTAGACAAAAGGAGAGGACAGCAGTTCTTCACATCAATGACTTGACGCGAGGACCTGTCATTATGTTTGTAATGGAAAATAAACTCAACACAGATCAGCAAAGGAGAATTAGGTTGTTGAAGGCCACAAGACTAGGTGTTGACAAAATGCTTTCTTGGCTTCTTCATTGTGATTTTTTTTTAAATAAAAATTCATGACTTTAAGACAGCAAACATACTCAAGAATGAAATATAATGAACAGTCAATGTCAGCTGAAAAAGAACAAGTCTCAATAATGACTCTGAAAAGCAAACAAGGTGATTGCTGGCATAGAAAGGGCTAACACAATGAGAGGGCTGTACAAAGGAAAAGGTGCAGAACATTGGCAGATTTCAGCTACAAGCAAGCTAGCAACAGACAGGAGACAAGGATAAGAGAGTGAAGCGCTTTGGATGCAGGAGCAGAAGAGCACTGGTATGTTATCACAGCACTGGTAGCTGTGATTTTAAAACAATGTACGCAAGACATGTCCAAAATAGTTTGACTTATTTGGGCAAACTTCAAAGTCCTACAACATGAGAACTGCAGAAGGAGCAGGGTACGTACTTTCAGCTGGTATGGCTGTTCCTGCTTCTTGGTCAGCTCTAACAGGCTCCGTGACAAGCAGTGCAACCACAAAAACTAAAGGAACTGTGAGGATGGCTCTTCTCAGAAGGCAGGGTGCCAGCATCTTGGGGATGGGTGCTTCTCTGCCAAGAGACATAAACCAGTTAGTGAGGAACACTACAGATACACAAGGGTTTTGTTACAAAGAAGTTAATGTTCCTGATGGCTAAAGCATTATCAGTCTTCCTCTGAAAGAAAACAAAATACCAGAAGATCTAGAGCATGGGCAAGAGTTCTCTGTACCTTTCCAGAGCATACATAAAGCTCAGCAGGGAAAGAACATCCCTACACAAGATAAGAAGTCCCAAGAGTGTTCTTGGTTTCATCTAAAAGCCAAGACTCCAGCAACTTTGTCCGCTCTGTGACTTTTTTCTAACTACACAGTCACAGACATTAATCTGGAATCACTGTTAGACTTTGAGATCAAAACTGCAGGGATTATAAAGCTGGCTGAAACAGAACCTGGAAACAAGGTCTTTGGCCTCTGGCTTGCTTTACTGATGCATCATCTTCTCAGAAGTATAATAACTAAAGGTAACCCTTACCATTACACAGCACACTGATTGTAAAAACTTACTCCTTAATTAAAGCAGACGAAGGAAAAGACTTCTGTTAAACCTCCACAAATTCATAGGTAGAACTTCTAATGGTAAACACATCAAACTCTTTGACTTTCTGTTTCCCCTCCTAATCTGGGCTTCGAGCCATTATTTGCAGCCATCCATTTGTTCCTGAACACCTCAGCCAGGCCACACCATGCCCTGAGGTTGGTACAACCTGGTCCAGCAACAGTTTCCCTTCACAAAGAGGTGATTTTTTTAATAAGTTTCAAATTAAGTATTTTCTTGACCCAACAGGTGAACTGTTCAGATCGAAAGGGACTGGCTCAAGTTGCAACTACTTGTTAGAGATTTCAGTCCAAGCCTCAAGGATTCTGGCCCACTGCTAGGGAGGTCCTTAGCTCAGCCAAATTTACCTTTCTTTCCTGTACATCAAAACGGAAGAAAAAAGGAATTAAATAAGGCTAAGTTATGTCAATACAATAAAACCCACAGGAAAAATCTCTTCAGCTAAACATGAGAAAGCAGGACAACATTCTGCCTCTTTCTGATTTTTAAGTTGGTGCTTACTGAGCAAAAGATGTTGCATAAGAGCATCAGATCTGCATGTACTGAATGCCAGAGCACAGCACTCCCCAGAACAGATTGTATTTCATATTTAGAAAGGCAGTAGAGGGAGGCAGGAGAGGGAAGGGTTTTTCCCATTTTGCCACAAACACAGAACAGAACAAGACTGCTCTTCAGTATATGCAATCCACCTTTTCAGACACAGCTAATGTGAAGCTGTAAATTCTGCACAAACACTGGCAGCACGTGCAAACCAGCAATTCACCCAGGAAAGGAGCAGCATTATACACATCCCCTTCCTGTGCACCTCAGCCTAAACACAAGAGAAGGGAATGGTTCAGAAGCAAGAGACAAACCTGTATGTGTAGTCACAGATATATTTGAGCCCACAGCAACAAAAAGATCTGGTAATGTAATTTCTATACCCTCATATTGGGTTTCCTGTCCCACCCACTATTTAGATATTTATCCTTTCTCTTATTTCTACAGTCCTTAAAATAAAGGGATTAAAATCACTACAAGTGGCTTGGGTTTTCTGTTTTAATTAATGGTGATCTGCAATCAAAACAAGTACAATCAAAAATACCAGTCTTTGCAATAGGATGCAGCAGAGTGCCTCCAAGTTACAGTAAATTAGGACAACACCAGCCTCTTTTGGAAGTACCTGATGAAGAAGCCTCCTGGTCAGTAAGAGCAGAGCCTATTCTCATAGGTGACTACGACTACAACAAAGGTGCAACAAAACAAAGCAGACACACTGTTAAACTTTTTCTGGGTACCTCACCCATCACCCACCCCAGAGTCAGCTCAGCTTTGTATGTGAGCCCCACTGCGAAACACCTGCTCCTCTAGTGCAGCAATCATCTTAAATCACGTCTAACTCCTGCCTCTTAGTTATTCCAGGGGAATTTGCAAGGAATAATCACAACAGGCTTCAAGGGTGGTCTCTCTCAGCAGTGCAACTGGGAACAGAGACAGATCTGTGCATGGACTTCTGTGAAAGAGAAAAGTCACCCCCTTTAACAAAGGAAAAAAATAGCAGTACCTGATCTTTCTCTTGTCTTTGTGATGGTTTCTTTGAAATGGCCGCTGCAAACCGCTAAGAGAACAAGTGCAGCATTTCTGAGCATGTGCACTGTCTCTTTTTAACCTTCCCTGAAAGAGGTTATTACTATGGGGAGATTTCTGCCATGGCAACAATGCAGAGCACTGCAGCACGCAGCGTAGATTTAAAGAGGCACAGGCTGTGTCTCCCAGGTCTGGGGAAGGATGTTTCTGCTCTGACATGCAAGATCCAGCAGTGACTCACCTGCTCTGGGTAAGGTTTTCTAAGCCAGGCCATTTGATTAATCTCTCTTGAAGTCTGCTGAATGGTTTTCCTGAAATCTGAGCAGCTGGATGTGGTGCCTGGTTCAAGCAACTTGCTTCCCTAGAGCCTGAAAATAACCATGACAAAATACAGCTGCTTTATGGGAAAGGAGGACAGACCATAGGATTGCACTCAGGAATAGTTTAGTGCACTGCCTGCCATTTGAGTGGTTCTGAGTTACAGGGGTCATAAGCAATCGTGTCTGCTCTCCCAGGTGTTTCTGTGATTCCAGTCCCTGGGCTGCCAGGAGCAGCTGCAGCCACTAAAACTCTGATGGGAACTTGAGCCCAAAATCAGAACCCCTCGTTTCCAGCCTGCACCTCTGTCCCCTTTTCAGTGCCCCACGAGCTGCACTCCAGGACAACACTGACAGCACTTGTTCTGAAAGCAATAATACAGTGGAGTGCAGATGATAAAAGTGATTTTGTCAAAGCAAAGCTAAGTTCAGGGATTGCATCACCCCCCAAAAACCACATTTCCCATCACAAATTAGACACTAGCAGTGCTTGTTTCAGAGAGAATGAGCCCAGCTGAGGGCAGGCACAGCACTGAGGAGCAAGCACAGACCTTCAAAAGGACTGTGCACTTTGTTTGCTTTAGCTGGTTCAGAGGAGACTCAATTTTCAATGATTTCATGGTGAAAGTTGGGGGCATTCTGTGCTCAGGAAGGTCAGGCACACAACCTTTTTTCTTTCATGAGCGGAAACTTCTCAGAATTATGACTGAATTGCTGGCTAACATTTTTCTTTTCAACATGCTCTATAACCTGTCTCTCCTGTACAGCCCTAGAGGAATGGTTTGCTCCCATTAATCCAGGTAAGTAAGTGAGAAGTTAAAATTTCAGCTTGTTCAGCGTGTAGCTATGCTGCTGTATGAAGTTACAGCATCCATGAGCAGAGTCAAGAGGGGATTAATTATCGTACTGCCATCCTTATACATCACAAAAACAGAAAGCAGGGGAAAATAATTTTTAGACATGGTTCTTTTGGGAAAACAAGGTTTAGCATTTCAGAGATAACCATTTGGTCTGATTTAGTATCTGCCTATACACAAACTACAAATGCAAAACTTTATTCATTATCACTCTAACCTCACATCTTGGCTTCTCTTCCTGATAAATAACATAGATATTCATACACACACACACACACACCCCCCACCTGCCCCCCTCTCTCTATATATGCCTTTTCTTAGCCTGATCCTTCCCAGTAAATCTGTTCTCCTGAATCCTGTCCTTTCTCTATCACAACAGTAACACCAAGCAGCCAGCCCTGGTACCTTGGGTGTTATCACTGATTCATTCTTCTAGACCCATGCAATGGGCTTCTGATTCCACTAAATAAAATTTTAAAATCTATTTCTGCCATTCTCAGATGCCGAATTGCTTGCTCTAAGCATCCCATACCAAGTATTGGAATGTCTGTTCTTTAGCCTTGTCTTAGATCTATTTATCGTGCAAGGAACAACTTCCATTTCAGTGTTTTGAACACTTTTCCTCTTTATTCACTTCTCTGCACTCTGTTAAGCACCAGTTTTTCTCTTCACTGAAGCTAAAACTTTCTGAACTGGAAAATATCAGTTCACCAAGGAGGAGGTCTTCTGTATAGGAGGAAAAGATTCCATTTCAGGATATTTTTCACAGAATCATAGAATGTCCTGAGTTGAAAGGGACCCACAACGAACATCAAAAATGAGCTCCTGGCCCTGCACAGGAACCATCGCCAAGAGTCACACCCTGTGCCTGAGAGCATTGTCCAAACACTTCCTGAACTCTGTCAGGCTTGGTGCTGTGACCATTTCCATAGGGAGCCTGTTCCAGTGCCCAACCACCCTCTGGGTGAAAAACCTTTTCCTGATATCCAACCTAAACCTTCCCTGACAAAACCTCAGGCCATTCCCTCGGGTCCTGTCACTGTCACCACAGAGCAGAGATCAGTGGCTGCCCCTCCTCTTCCTCTCATGAGGAAATTGTAGCTACAATGAGGTCTCCCCTCAGTCTCCTCTTCCCCAGGCTGAACAGACCCAAGTGCCTCCAGCTGCTCCCTGTATGGCCCCTTCAGACCCTCACCATCCTTGTGGCCTCCTTTGGACACTCTCTAATAGTTTAATGTCTTTCTTGTATTGTGGTGCCCAAAATTGCCCCCATCACCTGAGGTGAGGCTGCCCCAGCCCAGAGCAGAGTGGGACAATCCCTCTCTTGCCTGGCTGGAGATGCTGGGCCTGATGCCCCCCAGGACACGGGTGGCTCTCCTGGCTGCCAGGACACACCGAAAAATTTTGAATTTTTGAAAGTTTTGAAACTTTTATTTGGAAAATATTTTGAAAAATATTATTTTAACAATTTTCAATTTTTGATAATTTCTGGCTTTCTGCTTCAGAATTATTTGGTTTTTAAAACTAAGCTTAACACATTAAAAACACATTGCATAGTCTGTTCATGGAATTGCAAAGTGGGAACAGCTCTCATGTTAAAGATGGAGGCACAACCCCAACAGAACATTACAACCCCAACAAATCTTTCCTTCTCTTATATCCCTCATGCACAAAGCACAGGTCACACAGATGCTAGCCCAAGGGCTCCTGAAAATTGGAAGTATAGACCAGGACTGGAACTACACAGCACCTGCACAACACCCTCAGTGGTGATTTCAGTGGTGTGTCCAAAGTTGCAGTGCTGCTCATGAGGCACCATGGGCTGAGCGTGAAAAGTGACATTTGGGTGAAAGCTGGAACAACTTGACTCCCCAGCTGCCCTTGGGGAGCATTCATGAGGAAAGCAGAGAGAATTTATAGCTTCTTTTCTATAATGAAGTGGAACACAATGGATGTTTTTTTCTAGATCCTCACCAGCTGAGAAACATCAAAGCTCTGTTACTGAGATTTCATTTTTTCATCTTGATCGCACATGTCTTGATACTATAAATATTTCGGTGGGATTGGGAGAAAAGCTCGAGCCTTTACCTCTAAGCCTCTTCACTGCTTGGTCTCTCCTCAGCTCTTAAATCTAATACCCTGTCATTACAGAAAACTTTCTTCCCTCAGTAAACAGATTCTGTCATTGCTCCTGGAGACACTTTTATGTTTTCTCACAGCCTGCCCTCTAAATCATGGTGAAAATCTCCCCACAAGGTACCACCTTGTCTTCTATCAACTACACTTTTATGCTTTACCTCTGCCATGAATCCCAGGAAGCAGAGCCTGGGGATGAATGTGGTTGGGGCTGTGGATGCCATACAAACGTGTTTGTCATACCAGTGTCCCTGCCTCACACCTCTGGCTGTGACCCCTTTGTCACCCCTGTAATCCCGGGCTGTGATAGCTCGAGGGCAGGGCTGTGTTTGTGCTTGTTGGCGCAGTGCCACAAGGCTGGAGTGCTGATAGAGGCCTCCAGGCACATGTGATGAATAATAAAGTCAAACTACCTAAAGCTGGTCTCGTTCCCCCACACTCTGATATATGAGCTATTCATAGAGCAAGCCTCTTATTCTTTTCCTTCCAATGTAAAGCTCTTGGGATGTGTCAGAGTGACCGGATTAAGAAGTGAAGCCTGCCTTTGTTCCCTGAACACGTCTCGCCTATCTTGGTAGCAGCAAAAAATTGCAATTGTTCCTCCTTCCATTCTCCCCACCAGTAATTTTAGGAACAATTTCCTTGTCACTAACTCCGAATTCCACAGTCCCTATCTGTCAGAGTATGGATCGCCTGAAGTCATTCTAGGACCCAAAAATCTGGAATTTCAGCACAACACTAAGGCTGGGCTCACATCCAAGTCTGACTTTTCCTCACAGATCTTAGGGAGACCTGCACTGTCAGAACTACTTACTGGTTTTTGGATGAGATGCTAAATTGGGGTCATATCTTCCTGCATCTCTCTGGGAGCTGAGAAGCATCTAAAAATCCCATGGCAATATTCAAGAAGGGTTATCATTAACTGAGATCCTTGGCTTGCACTCTCCCTGCTGCACACACATCTTTGGGGAAAAAAGCTGTGTTCCAAGCTGTGCTTGAGCTATTTCAGGGTACATAAGAGTTGCAACTTTAACTAGTTTGCAAATTCCACAGGGATGTCTTGAGTACTCTGCAGCCATTAAATGTGCAGGCACTTGAATGGGATTTGAACGAGAGGGGGACAAACCTCTTACTTCCCAAGCTTCCCAGTCTGGAACCAGGCTTCAGAGTCCAGGGGCCTCTCTAACATGGGAGAGAAGATCTCGCAGCTGAAAAGCAGTGCCCTGTTAGCCAGTTTCCTTGGAAAGGCTGTTAGGGGAAACAGCAATTGAGGAAACTAAAGGAAGTGAGATTGCTAAAATTGGAAGTTTATTGTTGACCTTTTTTTTTCCCCAAAAAAGATGCTTATTATCCAAAGTCTGCATCAGGGCTCTCAAACTACAGAAATCAGAAGACCCACATGCAGATCCATTCTCTGCTTCAGGAATCAGCTCCTTTGCAGCCAAGAGACTAATCCAGGATGATTTTTATGACACCAACACTTGGATCTCATTGAAAATCAATAGTTCTGACATTATAATCTCTATGATTTAATAGCTTAAATATGGATGCATCTTCATATATTTGTGTTTGAAAACTGCATCTCTAACTTGATTTCATGTTTACAAGGTATTTGCAAGCTGATGGACGTAGTTTCTCCTTTTTGCCTTTTTTTTTCTCCTTTCTACAATGAGAGTGCTACAAATTGCAAGCTGGATAGTGCAGTACTATCCTGATGTTGCACTAGCTGTGGCTACACAGTTTCCAGCTAAAAGCTTACTCATGTCTGCCTTTAAAATACCTTGTAAATGAATTCCTCGTTTGTGATCCTGAGATGTTTTTAGACTGAGGCCAAAGGCAAATAAGCAATTAAAATTTTGGAAGTATCACTATGGTGGCCATAATCTTGGCTGAAATCCAGGAAAACAGACCAGAACCACCACTGTTAAAAGCATGGCTGGTTGGAGTCTAAGTAACCAAGTCAAGAATCAGTGATCACAGCTGGGACAGACTCCCATCCTTAGGAGATCTAGAATTTGGCAGGGATCAATTTCTAACACACAGTCAATAACAGATTACAATCCCCAAATCCTCAAACTCATCTGGCTGTCATTCTAGAAGGATACACAGGGACCACCAGGGCAGAATGGGTTACTTGTTCCTTGGAGAATTTAATTTCTAACTTTTGGCAAAAAAAGTGTATGTCTACAACTCTCAAAACAACAGATTATGTTCAGATTATGAAGAATCCTATGTCAGTCTCCTAATTTACTAAGATACAGTTTGTAGTAGCAACTACTATTGACTTATGTTAGCACTCCCAGTACTGTCCAAATGCCCTGTAGGGCATGTCCCACACAGCAGCTGATTGCCTTTCTGTGCTCTGACATCCAGTCTCAGTTTCTGAGCAATGTGTCCTTTCATTCCTATCACCCAGGGAAATATCTCAGCTTTCTTCCACATTCATGCTTTCAATTTTGTTATTATTGGGTTTCACTGTGCATAGTTGTAACCCACACGAGTGTATGCAGACAGGGTGGCACTCAAATATCTCATGCCCCAGCAGTATCAAACTCATCTTATAAAACACAATCCTGCAGCTCCGAGATTATGCAGAATGTACTTTAAGAGAGCTGAGAACAAATCAATCTTGTTCAGGACATTTGTCTGCACGAGTAGCTTCAGAAGAAATATGGTGAATGCAGCGTCTGACCAGAATTAGAAAATGCTGCAAAATCTTCCTCTCAATAAAAGCCTTTCAATAATTGGCAACCTCCTGGGAGGTTGAAATGCTGACATTTTCCACTGAAATGCTTCTTTTTCTTTTGAATTTCTCATCTTCACATCTACCCACTTAAAAAGCAACAAAAGTCCCTACCATGGGGAAAAAAAAAAAAGTGTATCCTAAGGAGTTGAGGATGTAGAAGGAAAACAAACAAATATGCCATGGTGAGAGGTGTATTAAAAACCTGTAAAACAGATGGCCTTTCAGTAGGTAAAGAGGGCTTAAAAGAAAGAGGGGGACAGACTTTTTAGCAGGGCCTGTTGTGATAGGACAAAGGGTAATGGTTTTAAACTAAAAAAGGGTAGATTTCACTTAGATATAAGGAAGAAAAAATTTTATGAGGTTGGTGAAGCACTGGAAAAAGTTATCCAGAGAGGTGGTAGATGGCTCATCCCTGTAAACATTCAAGGTCAGGTTGGACAGAGCTCTGAGCAGATTGATCTCGTGGAAAATGTTCCTGCTCACTGCAGGGGGTTGAGCTATAAGGCCTTTAAAGGTCCCTTGCAACCCCTGGACACTACAATTCCATGAAGTACAAAGTCCTGCTCACTTTGTCATGTCTCATTACCATGATTTCTGTGGATTACTGGTTTTAGAAATTTAGACCTCAGCAAATCAAGAAAAAGGTGATTTTCACTGTTGTGGTGGAACCCAGAGCTGTCAGGACGCTGCAAGCAGGTCTGTCTGATAGGTGAATCTGCCTGCCAAAACAGCCAAACACCTCTTCCAAAATTCAGCACTGCCTGTGTGGGAGTTGGACAGGAGCTTATAAAATTTTAATAGTTTGAAACAGTGCTTATGCTTAAAATCAGGAATGGGTTATTTACAGTGCAGCCAAATTTTCAAGGTGAGGAGGAAGAGAACTCTCAGAAGATATTTTACCAGGTGCTTAGAGATGTGCACAGGACAGCTTGGCAGTTGAGAGAAAGGGAAAGAAGTGTCTCAGCTAAGCACTTCCTTTTCTTACTTAGCCTCTGCTCCTTTCATATACTGCTTTTGTCTCTTAGATAAATTCTGCTATAATTACTCATTCTCTCTATCTTTTAGTTCTTTGTCCCCATTTGACATCTTTTGTTCTCTCAGCCCCTGACATTCTCCTGCAATCCAACGCTCAGCTGCAGTGTTTGAACAGTGAGCCTTGTCTGGGCACTCAGCTCTCCAAGTGCAGTTTATCAACTCTCCAAAGAAATAGTTGCTTCTGCACATCTCCCCTGCCTTATCCCTCTGCCAAAATGCTACTGTTCTGTAGAAAGATGGCTGGAAGAAGCACAATGGTTCCTTGTCCCCTTGTAGCTGATAGTCTGGCACAGTGGATCACAGAGTAAAGGGCACTGTGGGGTGTCACTGAATGACCCCTCTCGCTTGTCCCATCTGCCAGAACCAGCATCAGCTCGGCTGCCTTGCTGCTCCAAACACAGCTACAGCCAGACTGTAAACAAAGACTGAGGTGAATGTAAAACAAAGGGAGATTCCTGGTCTTAAAAGTCACATAACCACCCTGAGAACTCCAAACATGCTTGGGAATCTCTCAAAATACTGTGGAGCTAATGGATGGCACAGGTTCCCCGAGATCAGTCAGTAATTCAGTGTGGGTGCTGGGCCTGTGCTGAGTCAGTGTGTATCAGCTCTTTGGGGACAGCAAGACACAAACATGCATTTTTTAAAAGAAGAATGTTATAGGCAGCGGAGGGCTGAGAGAAAAAGCTGCCCAATCCATCTTCCAAAAAATAACAGCTGGCTCCAAGGTGAACAGGAGGCTGTACAAGTGCTGGAAAGGCCCTCGCTAGAGGTTCTCCATCTTTTTCACACTGAATCCCATCTTGTCTTTTCTAGAACTTTCCACTTAATTTTAGGGATATGGGAAAGACATGGCAGTAACCACCTGGCTATTTCTCTTCATTTCTTCTGGGTGAGGAGTCTGCAACAGGGAAGACCATCCTGTCCCCAGGAATGTGAGCACCTCCTGCATTATTTTAGGTGCTGTGCTTGAACCTGTGATAATGCAGAAGCTACTTCTCATGTCCACATCCCAAAAATGGAAAGAGCAAGGGAGAGCTCTTAGTTGCATACATATTTTTCTCTTGCCAAGGAATCTTCTCTGGGCCAGCATCCTGCATTTTATCCCTGAGAGCAGCATCCTCTCCTCAGAAAACAGGTATCTTTAACTTCATTTCCCATTACATTCTGGAAATTGCATCAGGAGGAAGAAGAAGGAGATTATGGGAGAGTTAAAAGACCCAATTTTTTGAAGCATAAATTCCTGCAATGTCAAAGCCAAGAGTGCACTCGTGATAGGCTGATGTTGCTAACATCAGCAGCCACCTCTCCAGAGTTACTGCCTAAACTAATATGACCCTGAATCACCATGGGGTAATGGGTTCACATCTAGGGAATGTGGCTGTCATATGAGGAGATTTTTTTAATCAGCAATTTGAAATAGTTTCTGAAGATTAAAAAATAAAAAATTCTCATGTATTTGTATCAACTTTACAATATAGCTGAGGCAAAGAAAGGTTTTCTAGTAAGATTAGATGAAGTATTCTTTTGACAAAAAGGTACTAAGGCTTTTTAGAGTGTTTTAAAAAGAATGCACTATGCAGGCAGACAAACGTGGCTGCAGTATCCTGGGCTGTTAAAGCTGAATTACCACTTTTATTGTGATCCTCACTTAACCTCTCCAATTGCTATTTTTTTCATACACTGTCCTGGAACAGAAATTAATTCAGAGAAAGCACTTGAAACAGAATTTATGCACTGGTGTGAGAACAAAACAAGTCTACCATTCCCTGTTGGTTCCAGTGGTTTTTTTGAGCCTGAAATGCTCCCACTTGGCTCAGCTCCTTTTGTATTTAAACTTGAATGGTTTTGAGTCAAAACCAAAGAACATCTGTTTGGCAGTTTTAAAGCTAGAAGTATTTCACATTTTTCCCTTGATGTGCACAATTTGATTCACTGCCCCGTTGCACTGATGCTACTGGAGGGGCTTTATGCATGGTTTAGAAGACAGATTGGTGGTGTGGGACACCCGGGATGCTGCTGGGCTGGGGCAGGGCCAGGAGCCACAGCCCCCTTACTGAGGCATTTGTGAGTGCTGTAGCTGTCAGCTCCTGGCTTAAACTGAGTTCTGAGTTCAGCAAGAGCTGCTGCCTTCCAGAGAGGCAAAGTACCTCCCACCAGCCAACCAGCCACAGGACCTTGCTTCCTTGGGAGGCAGGATTGCTTGGTTCTGGACAGGTTTCCCTTCTGAGGAGAGAAAAATGAATCACTTCCAGACCAGCAGTGTAGCCCTTCTCATCCTGAACCTCCGGAGTGCTTCTCGTTATTCTCCTCACTTAGACCTGCCAACCTGCTTTTCTACTCCAGGTCTGCTAAAAAGAAAAAAAAAATAGAATTAAAGCACGTGCATATTCTGGAATTTCAAAATTCTGAGAAAGAAGAAAATATTTGCTGTTTTACTATCAATTATTTTATTAGTTGGACTGTTTCTAGTCAACTATTTTATTTATTAGAGGAAGTGTCAGATGTATGTTTTTAAAGGCTGTAATTAAGCACAGTCGGGAGTCATTAGATTATTCAAAAAGCCTGCTGCTTCTCATTAACTAATAGCAACTACCAAAACAAGTGGATTTTTATGGACCAGGTCTAGATATAAGTCTAAAAGTATATTGGAGAGCAGAGGCACATGCTGTACTTAGCCATCTCATCTTCATGCTACAGAATGCCCTACTTAGCAATTAATTTCTTCCAAGACGGAGTTGAAAATTGCCACTTTCCAAACACTGAAATTACCAGAGGATTAAACTGTCACCTTTTCCATAAAAATGGGCTTTGAAGATCGATTATGTCATGAGTCACCTTTTATCTTGAGATCAGCTATTTAAATTTGATGCAGGTTGCACTTTTTTTGCTAGCATTTTCTAGCGAGGTGGAAAAGAGGCTGGATATTGTGGTGGGGGATGCTTTTCAACCCATGAATTATGGCTCTTCTATCTTCTAACCAGTGTTAAATCGCAAATGTCATTGGAGAAAAGGAGAAGGGTATGAAGGTAGCAGAAATGGTAACTTTACAAAATAAAGAGAATATCATTTTAAGACCCCATCTTCTGAGACACACAAATGTTAAAAAATACCTTTATTGCACCAGCGAAAAAAAAAAGCCATAAGAAAATGTTTGGATGCTGTTCATGTCACACACCATAATATGTTGGCATTTCCATTTGACATGCAGACTTGTCAGTTTCGAGCACAGCTGTGAACTACAGATGTTTTTAAAATATAGGCTAGAGGAAGATAGATTCCCATCAAAATAGAGCCTGTGCTGAATGTTTATTCCAGGTCTAAAAAGGACTGAGACTTACAGTCATACAGGCAATTTTCCAGCTGTGCTAACAACGAGGGAAAGAGAGAACATAGTGAGGTACTCCCTATCCTTTATCCTTCAAGCTGGTTTTGAAACCTCCAAACAGAAATAATTCCTCTGTTTCTAGAGACCAGCTGTTCAACAAGAGGTGGGAAATGAAGGGAGCAACAGACAAGCAGCTTTGAAATATGCTCATATTGGCATGGTTGAATTGTATTAACTCATCACCTGGCAGACAGCATGTAAAATATAAGACAATTCACAGAGGATTTTCCCACCTGTGCATTTCTAAGTACATACAAGAATATTTATTATACTATTTTTTTTCTGTCTCTCTGATGATAGACATAAAACCAAGCGTGACTGGTGGGGGGCATCCTTCATCTGAGTAACAGACTTGCAATGGCTGGGGCTCACCACAGAATCACAGAATGGGTTGGGTCAGAAGGGACCTTAGAGATGATTTAGTTCCAACCTCCCTGCCATGGGAATGGACAATGTGTGCCACTTTTTGTTGGTTATCATCTCCTTCGGGAGTCAATGCTGACACTGTGGAAAGGTGGCTGAACTGAGGATGGATTAAATAGGAAGGCAAGTTCCAGGCACCGTCCAGCCAGGAGCAGCCACTCACACAGCAGGAAACAACAAGAATCACTGCCCATCAAACCACCTGCTCAGTGCTGTGCTGCTGAGGAGCACCTGGATACAACCACCACATCAAAATCCACCAGCCTCCCTCACAGGTGTCTCTACTTATGAGAGACCCAGACTACTGCCTGGAAATCCTCCTCCATATAGGCTTTTACATGGCCTCCTTGCTAAGTACCATGTGCTGGGCTAGCATCACATAAAATTTTCATATAAGCATTGTTATTCCTCTTCTACTCTGAGGAGGGAGAATGTAACAGCTGGAGAGCATTTACAGTTAAATGAATGATGTTTCTGTGTCAGAGACATCAGGCCAAAAACTATCTTCCTTTTGGAGGACTGAGTAATAATTTAAGATTATCCTTAACTTCTGCAAGAGTTGTGTCCTCAGTCTGTGAGTTACTCCCCAAAAATGCATCTACACTGGCAGTTATGACTGAGACAAAGGACCCATGTTCTCAGCCACCTCCCTGCATCTGCATCTTGCTTGTCAGCACCAGCTTCCAAACCATTCTCCTCAAATCTCCATCCAGCTCTGTCTACGCGTTGTCTTTCTCCATTAAGTCATATCTCTAGTCGTGGACAGCAAAGACAGGAGGAACAATGCTGTGTGGGATTGCTACTCACCACGACCCGTACTTGGGTCGTGCAAGCTGCAGCAACCTGATGAACTAAGTATATCACATAACTTCAGAAAAGCTTCTGGGCTCAGATGGAATGGCTGCTGAAGCTTGTACTTATGGAAATTTTTTCATAGGCATCTACAGAGTTGGAGATTGAAAGTGACCCTAAAATTTTCTGTAATTACCAGACATTTTCTTATCCTTCCTGCACACCTGTTCTCCAGCTGGGGCTAACAGAAATTCTAAACCCTCTCAGGCTGAAGGGCTTTGTTTACCCTTGTGGTGAAAAGCTCCCCATTGCCTCAGGAACAGCACTGTTAACTCCACCCAACACCCCAGAGAACGTCACTTACAGTTCCCAGGCCAGGCCACAGAGCAGCAGGGAACTGATGACTGAGACCTGGAGTCTGAGCACGGGAAGCCAGTGCAGAGAGCAGGAATGAGTCTGACATGCACGTGGATGTTTGAGTTGTTAAGGACACACACTGCAGTGCTCTGTAGCAGTTGTGTTTCCTGAGGACGTGGGGCATTGTGCCAAGTACACAGTACCCCTGTAGATCTGAGAGCAGCTTGTGTTTCAGAATGCTTTCCTCCTCCTCCAGATCTCTTTACCAGCCAAATGGGAAACGGGTGTCTCTGGGCACCTTTCCAGAAGCCTCTGAACTGATGCCTTCATGCAGCAAAACTCAACAGGTACATTCATGTACTTTTTCACCTTGTATTTGCACTGCAAGAAGTATTTGCCTCACTTTTGCTGCTCCTTTGGATGCCCACTGGCCATCTGTCTATTTACCAAAGCAGGAAGTACCTAAGTAGGAACAAAACTGAGTTAAAGTCTGACACAGCAATAGTGTCTGGCAGATATCAACATTATCTGCCTCGAGCTTTTAGACAATCATTAATGTTAACAAAAGTGTTAAGCTCTATAGGTAGGTATCCCTTCTGAAGTTATGCCACTGAGCTGAAATGTAACCCTTCTTCACATGTCCAAAAGTCAATCAAACATTGAAACAATGTCATTGAAACAATTGAATAAAATCACCAGACCTTGATCTATTCCTGTTTCTATTTAAAGGTGATAAAGAGTTGATTTTACATAAGATCTCATCAGCGTTCCTTAGTCAGCATGATTGTCCTGGACTTCCTGACATTCTGACAAACTGAGCAAGTAAGGTTGTTGAGGAGCTTAGAGCTGGGATGGATGGAAACGGAAAGGAGACAATATGCTGCCACCTTTTGGTTACAGAAATGAGAACAGGTATGGTCTGGGCAGATCTCTCAAGAGGAAATTAAGACCTCTATGCTTATCTTCTGTAATAAAACAGCCCGAAAGCCCAGATGCTGCAAGATGCATCCCTTCATGTTCTAAACTGTTGCTACAAGCTTAGCTCACATATTTTACATTTTTTTCAGTCTTGCTTGAACTAATTAATAATTATCAAGCAATAATTAATAATTTATCCAATTTAAAACATAAAGGCTTGAGTTCTCTCACCTAAACCTAATGCTTTGCATCACTAAACTGATTTGAGGAACATAGCTGCAGAAATAGAAGGTACAAGATCTCATGAATTAGTAGCTTGTAAAAGTAAACGACTGTATGTCATGACTCCTGGCACTTTCATTACTAGGTTTGTCCTCAGTACTTTACAAATTTAGCTTTAACTGTTTGAATGAGATTTTCTGTGCCGGCTGACTGCTGAGGACCTGAAGAGTATTTTGTCTGCTTGTTTATTAAAAGATTGGTTCAGCTGTTTATGAGAATAAAAGATTGAAGAATGGCCATCTTAATAAAAGGAATGCAAGGCTGCTCTGTTAAAAAGTTTGTGCCCCTCCTAGTTTGATGCAGAGCCTCAAACTTTAGCAGAGGAACTCTCTGTATCTGGGATGTGCTTCTCACTGCTCCTATGAGTCACTGTACAAATTTGGGCCAAGTGATGAGCCTGTGAAAGTCTCAGTTTAAAAATATTCTGTAAAAACTTATGGGAGCTCGTGAGTTCAAGTCCACGAATGTTCTGTTACTTTCTGCTCCCATGAGCCAGAGGCTCTTTGCATTTACTGCACGTATAGATTCACAGAGCATGCCACATCCTCATGCACAAAAATCCATCAAACACTTGATTTCTTGTTTCTCAGTGCTGGCACTGAGTTCTTAATCTGTTCTCCTGATGTACGGGTAATGTAAAGGGGGATCCTGTCTGCCTGTACTGCAGAAGGGGCAGGAATTCTCTGACCACTGCCAAAGCTGTGTTGGTAGGCCTGTAATGCCCTGTTCCAGTGACACATTGGTCCTTGAGGCCTGAAGCGCTTGACAGAGTTTCAAGATCCAGCTTTGGGAGTGCTTGATAGGGTGCTGAGAGTCCCTCAGGTGGAACACCAGGACAATAAACCCTAAGGGTGTCTGGCTGTGAGATCCCCTGACAGGACACTGCTCATGCAGGTGGCACTCGGGCGCAGCTCCCACCTGGAGCAGCCGCAGCCACTCAAGCACAGCAAAGCTGAGCAGCAGACCCGAGCCTGGCCCTGCTGCCACCTCAGGCCGTTGCTACACGTCACACATGGGTGCTCATGCAAAATGTCCCTGTCTCAGGAGAGCCCTGCAGACCTGTAATACACTAACGGTGCCACCCTACACCCCCTGCTGCACACATGCCACTGCCTGCTGCACCTTGAGCAGTTCCAGGCTCTTCTTGAGGAGTTCTAGGCTCTCCTGCCATTTGGAAGGGTATCCAGAGGACTACAGACATGAGAAAACCACTAGGAATTATCTTGTTTATGCACTCATCACTCACTGACAGTCCCAGCAGAAGCATTCAACAGCTTCCAGACCCTGCCATGCAGAGATCAAGGAGCTGAAGGAGACCTGCAAGAAGGCTGTTGGTAGGAATTTTAAGGCAAAACAATCCCTCCCCTATGTGTTATCACTTCTTCAAGGGGTTCAGCTCCATCACCCATCAGGAAAGGATGAGAGAAACTGATTTTATCTTGCTTGCTCTCTTTAAGAAGGGAAGTGGTGCAATGAATTTTAGTGCTTAATCTCTCAGGGTGAGGGGCCTCCTGTTATCTTTCACAGGTCAGGATCACGTTAACCATCTGGGTGGGAAACAGCAAGACACATCCTTCCAGAGCTCAATGTGGCCTCCTTTTCCTACCAGCAAATTCCCCTAAGCCTCTTGGCAACCAGAATTCCTCCTCTCCATCTCAGCACTTGTCTTCCACATACCTCATGAGCCGTTTTTCACCCATCTTTCAAATAAAGAGGTTTTTATACATTTAACCTACATGCTCAGCACCAGCACAGACACACACTGAAACCACATCAGGGGAGAGAGGCAGAGGAATACCAGGACCATGGGGCCTGCTAGAAATATTTGAAGAAACAGTCTTTTTTTTTCTCTCTCTTTTCTTTTTTTTTTTTTTTCTTTTTTTTTCTTTTTTTTCCCTACACCACTTTTCCATCAATTTTAGGGAAGCATATCTAGCTTGTTGGCATAGAGCTGTATATAGCAACTCAGTGAACAGAATGGACCATGGTATGGAGATGAGTCAGGATTTTGTGATGAATCAGATCTTGTCCAGAGAATCCTGGCTCGTTTGTTGCAGACAGTGAACACAATGACTGCAGGAGGAAAAAAGTGGTTCCAGGCTAAGGCATTTGTATGCGGCTCAGAAGGACTGGATTCTATTTTTGTCCTTCTCACAGACTACTAAATTAGCCACTTAAAAACCCATTTTTCATGGCCAGCCATGAACTGGGTACAGGGTTTTGCTGAAAGCCTAAATTCTAATCTTGTGCTTTTATGGCTAAAAATGTAGCTGCAATGTAACGTAATTAGCTGTAATGCTATTTTCTCCTTAATTTATGGGGATGTTATCAAAATACACTGAATTCTGTTTGTGAAACTCTCAGCTCCTACCCTGCTGTATGTCACTGAAAAAATGCATAACAAAACTGGTAACTCTGCCTTCAGAGAAGGATTTGAACAGTGAGTAGGAAGGCATGGAGTCCCATATCAAGCACCAGAAAGAGAACAAAATATTGAAGAGTGGCTCATTAAGTGACTACTGTCCTTTCTGTCCACTAATGAGCTCCTGCTTGACTTAGCAGCCTTAAAAGCTTTTAAAGCTTTTATATGATTTTTGTGTGGAATTTAAAAATACATTATGTAAAACAAAGCATTAAGAACATAAGAGGAAACCTTGTAGATTAAAAGTGTATTAAGACGGATTTTTTGAGACAGGGTAACACATGTACAAAAATCTCATAAAATGGTAAGAATCCTTTTTAGCAGGGATTGAGTCAATACAATCCACTGGCAAGTAGAACCACACCAACAGATACCAATAATACATGTAAACCAAATTTATGCTGTCTGAAGCTCCCTGCAAATGTGTTCATCACCTCACTTACTAGAATACAACAAAAGTCTTTCTGAAGTCATAATAACAATTTTTTAAAAAAGGAAGAAAATTCTCAGCACATCACACTAATCTGAGTTAATTTACTGGGTCTATAATGGATATGCAGTATCAGTTTGTTCCGAGAGCAGCAATACCTCAATAATTCATAATCACATACAAATATTCTAAGTCTGCCTGCAAAAGCTGCAACTTTGTAATTTATTATTACAGTTCTGGAGGAAATCCAGCCATGCTGAGAAAATCTGTGCTGGAGAGTTTGGAAGTAGAGGTAATATGTTTTACTAGATGAAATCAGACCAAATACAAGGACTGTAAGCCTGAAAGATTGTTTATTTTTCCAATTATATCTGATAAAATATAATTATGTTTTGGTACAAACCTAACCTTTCTTGCAGATTACAGAAGTATTACTTTAAAAGTAAAATGTTTGCAAGAAACACTTGTACAGTAAAGCCAATAAAGCTTAAGATGCCTTACAAGTGGAAAAAGATTAGAAGATTTATAATCATTTACATTGTTCTCTACATAGCTCTAAAATTGTGTAGTCAGCTAGTAATCTTCCCCTGCTTATTTGGATTTTTCTCATAGCAATGAGAAGAGCAAAAATAAAAAAATTTGAAGTGTTATTTCAAAAACAAAAATAGGTGCAGAGAATTCACTGACATAAAAAACCTTGAAAGGCTTTCAGTTCATTTTATCTTTAAGGGACTATAGTTCAAGATCATAGTATCCCTTAAACTATGAGAGATGTTTTGATTTCAGCCACACTCCTCAGATACATTTATCTTGTCATGTTATTTGGAGGTGTCTGCACTTTTTTCCTACTGTAATCTGTGTTTTTCAAAAAAGACTTCACTTCTCATAGCAGAATCTGAACTAACACCAGAGATCTTAACTGTCAGGCACTAACTGGTATTTATGGTTTATTCAGACAAGCTGGAGAGCTGGGTGAATTTTTAAAATTTTTTGATTAATGATTTGCATCAAATTTTTCTCTCTGTGTCTGTGTGTGTGAGAGTGTGAATTCTTTGACTTTATGCTGGGAACTTAAGCAAATACTGACATAAGGAATCTCTCTTTTAATTATATGCGTGAGAAATACATCAGCAGTAACTCTGGAAAGCTCACTGGGTCAGGAGCTACCATTAAAAGCAGGAAATGTTGCCTGTGAGAGTTATCAACTTCTAACTTTGAGTACTGCTATCTTGTTTTGCTACCACTGTTGATACTGACCAGGATTCAGAGCAGGCAGAGATGGGCTGTGAAATCCAAGTTCTCCACTGACTCATAAATATGGAGTTTCAGGCCCAGATACCTACATCTCCTAAATCACACCTGGAACATCCAGCTGTATCACGTGGGGAGTATCTCAAACAGTGGAAAATACAGTAACACAACACTGTCTGGTAACACCTAGATACTGTAATTCCTATCCAGATATTTTAGTGTGTCCTTTCTGTGCCCCCTGGGCTTTTAAACTCTCTTCAAGTGTTCAGTGTGGGATCTCTGGGGGGAAAAAAATCTGGTCTCTTCTACTTTAATTTATACAGTGACATAGAAAATGGGTTTTTTTTGAGAAAGCAAGGGCTGGGCTGCCAGTCTGTCAGTGGTTTGAAAACTGGCTGGATGGCCAGGCTCAAGGAATGGCTGACATGCAGCCAGTGGAGAACACAGTGTGTGTCAGATGATGACACAGAATGCACCCTGAGCAAATTTATGGATGCCAGATTAAGGAGTGCTGACATGAGGACTTGCATGAGGACTGGAAGAACTTAATCCAGAGAGATCTTGATGAATTTGAGGATTAGACCAACAGACACCTCAGGCTTGATGGAAAACCCCAGGCATGAGGACAGGTGGGAAACTGGCTGAGCATCAGCACAGGGGAAGGACCAAGGAATCACAGTGGTGTCGGGCTGAGCACAAGCCCATTTAGGCCAACAGTGCATTCTCACTGCAAATAATGCAAACTGCACCCTGGACTCCATTGAGAGCTGTGGCAAGGAAAGTATGACCCCACAGTCATTGAAACAGAGAAATGAGGAGCAAAAAAATTGTTACAGAGGCTGAAAAATTCTACTTTAACTCAAAGTTCATCCGGTTTGCATAAAAAGAAGAGCAGAAGCTTTCCATAAAAATGGGCGTAGTCTAGCTGGGAAATTAGAAGGCAGCAATCCTTGCCAGAGCAGTGAGTTTCTGGAATACTCTTCTGCCTTCAGCAGCAGGATAAAACAATCAAGCCAGTTGCAACATGGAGTTTAATACCTTATAAAAAGACTGATGTAATAATGTGGCACATGACAGCAAGTGGTCATGTAGGACATCTCATCCAGTCCTACATTCTTCAATTCTACATGCACAAAGAGTGATAAAAAATGAAAGAATATAAAGATTGGTTTCTGAAACATAATAAAGAGGGAGAGAAAAAAGGAAAGAAACTTATGGGTGCTAGCAAACAAAGTCCCAGGGGATAATGAAGAGGGAATCATTCTTCCTTGAAAACTTGGTGACTTCCTTGTTGGAGATCACAGCATTGTCTCAACGTGCTCTGATGTCACAACCTTTAATACCCCTCATTTCACAGCACAATTTCATTGTGACAGCTGCTGAAAGCATTATGCCTCCAGCAAAATAACAATAGGATGTTTTATACAGTGTATGCCACAAGATGTCAAGTAACAGATGATCCAAAGCAAGGCCTTTCTACCATTTGGCCGTATTATCATAAGCACAGACAATTTGAAGCACAGTGCATGGACAAATAGACTTCGAAACAACAAATTTATTTGTGTCAAACACTTTGTGTTTTAGGTCCTGCTAATTTTTCAAAACCTCTAATGGTTTTTAATTTTGCACATTGTTAGGTCTGATTAATGGTATTTGTACTGCTCATAGTGATGGTGTTCATATTTATTAACTGTAATTGAGAAGGTAATTGAGCTCTGCATTCATAGTTTCATGTTTTAAATAACAATTTTAATTCCTCCTTTTCTTACATTAATACATTAAAAATCTTACTAAAATCAAAAGAAAGACAGTGGAAGAGGTGGCAAAGGCAACCAAACAGATCTGTTTTTCCAAACAGATGGGTGTTTCCTCAAGCACGGGACCTCTAAGGTAGGTGTGCTGCTCTACAGAGACTTCAAGGAAATTGTTTCATCACTGCTGACGTTCAGTGTTCAGGCCCCATCAGCCACTACCAGACATCAGAGCCCAGAGTGGGAGCGTATCAAGTGAAACTGCTCTAGAACAAGAGAGAAGGGAAATTACTGTCTTGGATTCTACCTCTCCCTCCTCATGGGCCTCTTTCATCTTCGGTCTTAAGTCAGTACATCATTTTGAAGTTTATTTGGGAGGGAAAATAAACACAGAATCATGTGGCTGAAGTTGTAAGAGGGTATGACAGCAATGTAAGCATAATCCTAGACACAGGCAGCTGGATGGAGCACCATGGAAATGATTACTGCCCATCATGCCATGCCAGTTCACAGGACAAGATGTACCAGGACATTTTTCATAGCGTTTGTCTTTATTTATCTTTATTTCTGCTAGAGGCTTTGCCTGCCAGGGAAGGGAGCTGGCTGTGTCACAACTGACACAGGAGGTTTCCATGAGGAAGCTTTGCCTTTGACTAGAGGAAGTCAGATAATCTGGTTTTATTTGAGTAAATTCTCAGACAGTGTTTCCTTTTAGGTCACATAGCTACAGCAAAGTTTTAAAATGGGTCAAATAAAACTCCTACACAAAATGATGCACCCACACAATTGCATTAACGCATAATAAGCAGCATTTTACAAACCGAATTACTATAAAAATATATAATGTATTTACAGGTATTAAAACTGACATTAAATACCATTTTATAAAATCAACTACTGCTTAATGACAATTAACTGTGTACCTTAGACCCACTGACAAACCTCTGTTGTCAGTTACCATAAAGGATATTAGACTTGTACTACTACCAGTTACTCCATTAGTGCCCCTGAGAGCTCTTAACGCTTAACACCACAGGAAACTTACATGCCAGCCTGGTGTCAAAGGATAAAATTTATCCTCTTATTCTGCTTTGAAAACCTAGGAAACTGCACTTTAAAAGCATACTGAAAAGATGTGGTATTTAGAACTCGAGATACAAACATGAAAGTTTGCAGAAAAGCTGTGATTCAGCCCTGATGGCAATGTTGGGGGAGCAGGAGGGTTAATTACATGATAATACACAATCTACTGCTTTGTCTGCCTTCCTGGGCTGGCCCCTGTCAGCATGGCATGAATCACAGCCCAAAGCCTTGTTGGCTCAGACACTGCCATACTTGCCATTGCAGGATGAGATGCCAGTGGGAACTTAGTGCCACTGCTCATGCCAGCGTTGTGTTTATTGCACATGCCTCAGTGCTTCCTTAAAATCAGTAAAGCAGCTTCTTGTTCGCAGAGAGATCAATGCCAACACCAAACTGAAACCTCTGTCTACAAGTGTACCAGATGCTGTGCTGCTTTCCCTTGAACCAGGACAACTCCAGGGTCTACCCCTGGAACATCCTGCTGAGTACACACAATTACCCTGAATCTGACAGGTAACACGGTGCAGGACTCATGCACCCCAGCAGATATAAATATACATATCTATCTATCTATCTATCTATCTATCTATCTATCTATCTATCTATCTATCTATCTATCTATCTATCTCTTTCAACAGGTAACAAGATAAAACTGCAGGTTGGGAAATTCATGGAGCACTGGTTTTGGTGTGAGACAGTGTTGCACCTTTCTTGAAACAATTATAAAGCAGATTCAAAGAAATGAACCCTTGCCTGTGTCTGGCTTTTATTTGAATACTGTCATGACTGGATGAGTGAATCCAGGGTATCTCCCCCAGTCAATTTTGTAGCACACTCCAACTCTTCTCAACAATTTCATATTCAATATCACCATCTTTGAAATAGGGACCTGCAACTTAGAGGAGAAAACATCTGCAGACAGTTATCTGTGCAATGCAACATCGTGAGGGACAAAAAGCATTCCAGAGAAATCAAGTATGCCCTTTCCAGCTCCAGAAATCCCTGAGGAATGAGCACTTTTATATTTGCCATATTACTCTGAAAATCACTACTCAAGCTAAACAAAATTTAGGTTAAAAAAAGCAGTAATAAAAAAGCACTTTAGCACTTTATTCTATTCGAGAAAAAATTTAAGGTACAAGTAGCTGGCAGGACAAAAGCTCTTACAGCTGGCTGGCACTTTGTCTTAATCTACAGAGTGTCTGATGCCTCTTCAGTTAAGAGCCGAGAGGGACAAATTTGCAGGTGATAGGGCTGGAGCCAAACTGAGTATGCAAATCCTTACATTCCAGATACCCATCACAGAATAGGCTCCCTTCTCAAGCCACACTTCAGATAAAAGCACAGAAGTGATCACAGCAGCTCAGACTAGATGGCCATGCAGCTCAGTGCTTTAACATTGACAGTGGCCAAAAACAGATGCCTCGGGGAAAGCACAGCAACAGAACGTGTGTAATAACCCTTCCTTAGCTTCCATCAGCCTGCAGTTAGGCTCTCCTGAGAAAGCCAGCACCTAATCCCACACTAACTTTACTGAAACAGAGCTACCATTTCAAAGGACAGCCAGTCCACCCACCTGAACCAGTGGAGTTTGTGCCATCTCACAGAAGCAGGTTAACTCTGTTACAGCTATTGCTTGAAGACAAGCAGCTGTGCAAACATGTTCTCTGATTTATGTCCCTCAACACAACTTTAAAAGGAGTTGGTTACTTTTCTGCGCAATTAGAAGGTGAGAACATCACTAGTTTTCCTTGCTTAATTAGATTTTTTTACACTATTTCATGGATTTTACCCTATAGATAAGCATGTACCAAAGACTTACCAGTACTGGTGCCTACCTTTAGCAGCTGGGTATAATTAAGAGGGCAAAGGTTCCTAGTGACAATTACATGTTGATTATATGACTTAACTAATACAATTCTTTTATAGCTATTTTTAAACCTTCTGCTTTAATTAATTTCCTATTCTGTTTCCAATTTAATAATTTACCTCAGTCTCTTAGTTACTAATTTTTTTTCTGTACAAACTAAGAGATAAATAATTACTGGTGCATAATTCCCCCCCCAGCCACATACCAAACTTACATACTGAGATAGAAGTCAACTGAAATTCTGGATATTTATGTGCTACACAAACTGCCTCAACTTTGATTTTGCTGTTCTAAAATGTCAGCTCACTGCATACAAAAGATCTGTCTTAAATCAGATTTGAGTATACGTTGTTTGATGGTACCAACAAAATGCATTATTTAGGTATGGAAAAAATTCACAATGTACTAATATATACTTTATTCACATAGAAACTCTTTCCTACAAAATACTTCCACACTGACAGAAGTCATAGCACCCAAGAGCTCCAGACACTCAGCATTTTGGATATCAGTAAAAGCCAGAATAAGAACACAATATAAAACTCCATGATGCCATATTTGGATTTGATATTAAGAGAAATATTTTCACTGAAAAGGTGGTTAAGCATTGGAACAGGCTTAACACAGGAACACAGGTTCCTGGAAGTGTTCAAAAGACGTGGAGATGTGGCATTTGGTGACATGGTTTAGTGGTGGCCTTGGCAGTGCTGAGTTGATATTTGGACTCGATGATCTTGGAGATCTTTTCCAGCTGAAAGGATTCTGTGATTCTATATTGAGGAAATATAAAGCACCTGGGCAACAATTGCTCTGCTCTCCCAGAGAAATCAGGTTGTAAACAACGTCTTTTAAAGGTGGAATGTTGTAAAGAAAACGTTTTCACTCAAAAACTTAGGAGATCAGCAGAATGTACTCCGCACCCCTACAACTCCTGTACTTTAATTTCAACCAGAGACGCGCTGAAATGAACCGTTTATGCTGCACTTGAAAACCCCCTGGATCTTCCGGGATTTAGGCAATGGATTCATTTTTCATATTTAAATAACAATGAGCCGAATCGCTAGGGAACACAAATGAATGCGCTGCGGGTTTCTGAGTGCCTACCCGCTGTGCTACGGACACCGAGGTGACCTCCTACATGGCTGAAGCACGCAGCACACCCATCTCCGGGGAAAACCATGGAGGAGACGCTCGGCCCCTGTCAGAGGCAGCACCGCGGCCGGGGCTCCCCGCCTCGCCCGCGCTGCTCTGGGCGGGCAGGGCCGGCAGCTCCCGAGGGAGGCGCGGCCGTGGTTTAAAGCATTTCAAAGGGCCATTGGCGGCAGGGAGCTGTGCTGGGTGGGAACGCGGGCCGGCCGCGGGCAGGGCAGGAGCGGCGCGGAGGAAAGGGTGACCCGCCCTAGGGGGCACGGGGGCTGTGAGGGAAGGAAGGAGACGTGGTGCTCCGCCAGGCGCTGCGCCGGGAGGCGCGGGGGCCCACCCACCTCGGGGAGGAAGCCCTGCGTCCCAGCCCCGCCGCGGCTTGCCGGCCCGCTTGCGGTTCTCCTCCCCTTTCTGCCCGGGAGGAGTCAGGGCGGACTGTGACGGACAATGAGTTGGGGCTGACAGAGGAGCTTCACTACAGTGAGGCGGCGCCATCTTGCAATACGGATGGAAATCTGTGGCGGGCGCCATTTTGCATTTGGCTGAGAGATGAGAAGCGCCTCATTACATTTCGCCTCCTGGGCGCCGCCATTTTAGGTTACGGCAGAGCCTCCGCCCTCCCAAGCGTAACCTCATTGGGCGCCGCCATTTTGGCTTACGAACAAGACGGCGACCCGCAGGGGTCCTCGCCCCCTCCCTTCCTCCCTTTAGGTGCCTTCATAAAATGCCCGTCGAGAATCCCCTCTTTTTTCGCCCCGCTCCCAAGATGGCGTCGATGCGGGAGAGCGACACCGGCCTGTGGCTGCACAACAAACTGGGCTCCACGGACGAGCTGTGGGCGCCGCCGAGCATCGCCTCGCTGCTCACAGCCTCGGTCATCGACAACATCCGCCTCTGTTTCCACGGCCTTTCCTCGGCCGTGAAGCTCAAGCTGCTCCTAGGGATGCTGCACCTGCCCCGCCGGGCGGTGGATGAGGTGAGAGCCGGTTGGGAGTCGCAGCGAAGCGGGGTGCGCGTGTGTGTGTGAGGGGGAGAGGTCGGAGACGGCGTGAGGGGAGAAGGGGGGGCAGTGCCAGCACCACCTCCCCCGCCCGCCCTTTTCTTTCCACACGGAGGCTGCCGGGAGGGGGGACCCCAGGCTGCCCGCGGGGCGAAGCCGAGCGGCCGCAGCCCCTCAGGGCAGGGGCGTGTGGTGGGGCTGGTCCCCACAGCCATCCCCACCTCTCCCTCGCAGCCTTCCTTGGACGGGGAGGAATAGGGAAGAAGGTCTCCCAACTAGGAGGACTCGGTGTGAGGAAAAGCGCTGAGATTCCCCGTGATAAGGGAGTGAGTGGAGTGGGAGCTTTGCTGCTGCTCCTCCTCTTCCTGCTCTTCGGGGATTCCCTGGCTGGCATTAGCCTTTTGAAAGCAGTTTGGACGTGAAACCCATTGTGTGGCCCACAAGGGCTCGTTGTAGGGCTGTGTTTTGGGTGCCTTTTGGGGAGGAATGCTTTTCTGAGGCAGTGGTTGTTTAACGGCTAAGACAGAGGCAGGATCGTTCAGGAGCAGTCGTGTGTGTGTTCGGCTTCCTCCACTCCTTCCTTAGTACTGGCCGCTGTGTAGGTGTCACCAGTCGAGCATCTCGGCTTTAGGAAGGACAGCAGCAAGTGCTGAAACTTTGGGAGTGGAAGATCTGGGGTCTGCACTGAGCAATGCTTTTCCCCACCCTCCTGCAGTCAGGTCTCGATTGAGGAAAATCGCTATGCTTTTTGTTTGCCTCTCTTTACCTTTCTGGGAACAGCTGGTGCTTTCCTCTGCTGTCCTACCCCAGCTAATAAACTGGCTGGCTCGAGTCTGAGCTGGCTCTGCAAGCTTTTTCACTTGGCCCTGGACCATACCTCATCTGCACCCGGCTTATTCTTACAAGTAGGCAGCTACAGATGTTTGGGGCAATAGCTGGAGAATGTTTGGAAATCTTAAGTTTCTTCAACCAGAGTGGAGGAATTCCTCTCCTGCTTCCGTCATGTAAAGTAGTATTTCCTGGTAACAATCATGGAAGTGGCGTGTAGTTAGTTTTAACCTTCCTGTGTAGAGTATCCTCAGCTGTGCTTTCACCAGTCTCTTTCTTGGCTAAGACACAGCTGCTGCTTAGGCTTAATATACATATATACCAGGCAGGGTGTGGTATGTAACTTGGATTATTGTATGCTCAGCTTTTGTGCACTTCAAGGCTGAAAATGGGCAAGCATCACCTTTAAGCAATAATTTAGTGTATGTCAGTGTTTGTCTTGCCACATGCATCTGTATGATTCTTCACTATGTTACACTGGTGCCACTTTAAAAAAAAAAAATCTTGTTCAGCATGTTTATGCTAATTTTTAAAACATGATATTCATGTTTAGTGCCTGTCCAGTGAACAAGCTGTCATCCTTGTGTGTGATAAATAGGGTCATCTTTGGGACAAATGAAATAATCAAGGCCAGAAAGGGGGATGGGAGCTCATGTGAACTTGTTGAGTTTGCAAAATTCTTCTGAACTTAGTGTGAAAATCCAAGTAGCCTCTAAGAAATTAGTATTGCAGTGTTTAGAAAAATCAGTGCTGTCTTTAGATTCAGAAAGCTTAGGGACTTTCATAAATAGCACTCATGGTAACTCTTAGAAGGAGCAGCATTTAAGCAAACTGAAATAATTTGTTAAAATGCTTCAAGAGTGTTCACTGGGTGGGTAAAAATGTTTTAAACCAAACCCAAGGAAAATGGCAGCCAGCAGCTTTCCTGGATCTGTGCTTTTGTTAGCCATGGAGATAGTGTACGTAGAGAAAAGCAAGTCAGTCAGTGTGCCTTTTAGTGTGTCCTTAAAGTTACCAGTTGTGTTCCAAATGTAAAGCTCTTGTTACTGCTGTAATAAAGTATTGTGGGATTTTTCAGTTTGGTAGAGTTCATGAGTTCAATCATAAGTTTAATCTTTCATTGTAAACTGATGATGCTTGATTGAGATCTGCCCTTAGCATCTTTGATTATTTCAGGAACATGTGATTTTTTTTTTCCTTGAACTGTGAGGAGGGCCTTAAAAAAAAGGTTAAAAATAGAAAAAATCCTGAGGCAGAAACCCTTAACATTGCTAGCAGGCCTACTATTATCATTATAGACTTCCTTCTATAGATGGTAAAAATAGCTGATGTGACCAAATTGCTGACAGAAAGGGCAGTTGTCTTATCAGATGCTCATCATTTGTGGTCTGTTTGCTAAGATAGTTTTATTTGTGCAGCTTTGTCACCTAACTTACTATCAGGAGTTTCAATATTTTAATTGGCATGGAGTATCTTGCCCACAATATCCAGAAAATAGATAAATATGTCTGTGTCCAGAATGGCTGTGCTGTACATGCCTCTATAGCAGCCTCTGCTTGTGTATTGGGGAGTGCTGCGAGTGGTGACTTCCTTCCAGGACACAGTTACCTATAGCTGCCTGGAAGTGAATTTGTCTTTTGGAAATCACTCCCATGTCTGAAAATGATTAAACTTAACTATGAGAGTACTTAATTAGTCTCTTTGGAAAGTCAGATGTCTTTCCCATGCCATGTGCCAGTCTGTATCGATCATGTGCGAGAAGCACCGAGCTGGCATTTGGAAGCTTAATTGTATTGGAAAATATATTGCATCAGCTTTGTAAAGCTTTGAGAATCTCGATAGCAGCTACAGGATATGTTACATGTTAAAAGATATTCCCCTCTCTAGATAACAGATTCAACTGAGTTGTTTTCTCTTCAAAATATTGTTTTTCTGTTTTCTGTATAGTAGCATTTTCATGAAAGCTTAGAATAACACGGAAACTGTTTGGGAGCAGACATTTGAGTAAAAAGCAATGTGGGAATCAAGGAAACTGGTGGTATTTGGTTTAGAAGGGATTTAATTGCTCCTGGTCCTTTCTAAATCTCTGTGAAAGCTTCAGTCTAGACAAGTGAATCTTCAATGAGCTCTCTTGAAAGCTCAGTCCTTCACTTAAGTGGTTTTATCCTCATATGTAATAACTTTCAATTTTCATAATGTTTTTATTCGACACTCCAAATATTATATAGATACAAGTGACTTAATCCTCATAAGACTCTTGTGGGGCAGGAAATAAACCTAATTTTTTATCATGCTGTGAACCTCATTACTGCGTGTTTGTTCCTGCTGACTAATAAGAATAATTGGCTCTCATTTTCATCTGAGTTCTGTTTTCCAGGCAGTTATCAAAAATTCCTTTCCCACTGTAATTCTCTGGGCAGAACTTGCACACTCTTGAATCTTACAGCTTTTCATCTGCTAAATTTTTTCTAGATAATTGCACTTATTTAAAATGATGCCTAAAGTTCAGTGTAGTGCTGACCAGAGTTTCAGTTGTGAGTTTGGCAGAACGGTTATTTCTGTTTATTTTGCATATTATATTCTTGTTAACCTGATTCACAATGACAAGTGCAAGCTTTCTTTTTATACCAATGTTTAATTTATTTGTTTAGGGTTAGACTGTGATGTTACTGCCAAGTCTGGAACAAGGACTGTGCTTCTGTGCTCTCTGAATTATCTTGAGAGGAAGATCCCTATCCCAGCAGGGACCTGCCTGTTTATTACAGTAGCTGCAAGAGAGCAGAAATCAAAACTGTATCTTTGTAGTGGCTTATGTGCACCAGGAGTCATCTATGCATGGAAGTGGGAATTGTGGAGTGTGGTTGCAAAGGAGTAAGAGGGGACATGACACTTGCATTTCCCTCTGTACTGAGAACACACAGGCTGCTGTGCACCTTTCGGGACTGCACTTAGAGTTCAAAATAATTCCGTGATGTAAAAGTAGTATATTTTAATCCAATATTTCTCTTGGCCACTTCAGGTCTTTTTCATGATTAAAATGCAAACCACATACAATAGTGGTATTGACCCATGCTGGGTTTGTATTGTGTAAATATTAATACTGTGTTTTCAATCCATTGCTTTTAGTTTAATGAAAATGCTCTATAATGATAATGTGGATACCTATTAAATATCATCTTTTCTGTAGCCTCTGAAAGATTAAAGCTTCATTTGGTTTATTAGCCGACTGTTGATGCAGTTGTCTAAAAGTATTGTCACATATTAATTTAGGCAGAATATAAAGCAAATAAATGGGAATTCTTTGCAAGTAGTCATCTTGGAGCTGTCATGTTGCATGTTCCTAGTAACACTTCCTTTTTTTTTATACCTTCACGCAGTCCTGTTTGTCCTTCCAGCACAGCCATTATTAATCTCCCTTTGTTCCCAGACACTTCCCATCCTGCCTGATCCCTACTTGCTAGATGCTTCTAGTCATGGCCTGTGCTTTTTCTCATGTGCTAGCAGGCTGAGAAAAATACTTAAGATCCTCAAGTTTTAGATGAGAAAGACACTGGAACATGTTACATCAGATCTTGACATTCATGCTTAACAAGATGCTGGTTGGAGCTGATCGGAGTCTTACTGACCCAGTGTTGCAATCTTAGACAATTAAGATCTTGGGATTATGGCTGTGCCCTGTAAAGTAACAGGAAACCTGCATGTAGGGTTCCCTGTTGAGTTGCATTTTGTGCATTCTCAAACCATAAATGAAATGTTTCTTTTCAGCTGCCAGTTGAAGTGGAAACATGTATTTAAATTGCCATTTGAAGACAAACCTGAGTCAAAACTTGAATCCAGGCTTGTTAAATGCAAAGCTGTATTCAGGCAGGGTCTCTGGTTAGCTCACAGTACTTGTTAGTGTGCTTTGCTTCCCTATGTGTGATAGTGACTGTGCTTCCACCATGTTCTTTCTGTCTTGAGGCCTTGTGATAATGTTATTTGCCCAGTGCTAGGCAAATAAATTGTTTCTGGGCTCCTTTCTTGAAGGAACCAAAGGCTTGTAAAGCAGTGGGTCGTGGCATAAATAGGCTGCCTGAACTTTAGCCCTAAGAGCAGTGAGGATGCAACGTGCCCAGACAAGAGCTGTACAGGAACTTACATAGTATAGGCATGTAGCTCTGTGAATTTTTGGTACAAATAGGAGTTTTGTAAAGTAGATATGAAGGGTAAATTGTGAGGATGTAAGAGATGCTCTTCCTCTAGCTATTCCCTGACTTTGCTTTGATGAAGGAAATTACATTATGTACACTTACCTGCATTAGTGGTGTCCACAAAAAAGCTTGTAAAAGCTATGAATTCATCAGCTCTTCTAGGATGTTGTAGGTTTCCAGGTGTTTTGTGTCAATCAGTACCTTGATTCCTTTAGGATAGATAAGAGAACAAAAGACTTTGCTTTGATAGTATTCACAGTCATCCACTGTAGAAATGACTTTTGTTAAGGAGTTTAGGGTTAGAATAGAGAGATTAGTAAGTGTGTGGAGGTTCTGGTGGGGTTGTGTTTACTGAGGAATAAATGAGCAATAGAGAACAGCATCAAGTCTAGAACCTCAGAAATTGATTCTTTCCACTGGGTAAGCGTTGGTTAAATTTGACAACACATTAAACAGTGTGTGGTCCTGGTTATGTGCTCAGTTTAATCTAAAGCAAATCAGTGGCGCTGCTGAGGATGGGAACTGGCTCATGTTGTGTCTTCTTCCTGCTCCCCTCTTTGTGGTTCTGGTGTTTGTGGGACTGCAGGCAGTCACACCAAGGAGCTGGTCGAGCTTAAAGCTAGGTGGATGCTCATTTTGGGTCGGATGGACTGATGCAGCTTGTTTCACAAGCACATAATGTGTGAGCCCTAAAACCTGCAGGGGGTAAAGGACAAACTGGCTCTGTAGTGGACTTGTAAACCCTTCCAAAGTGAGAGGGCAATGACATCATGTGGATGAAAGGACTTGAGAAATGTCAATGTTTGTTTACCTCTGAGCTTTAAAAGCAGATGGGAGAGGAATGGGGAAGCAGAAATTTAACTTTTATTTCTTTTATTTAGAGTTGTATGCATAGAGTAAGCTTATTTTATTAAATCTTTTCATATAGGAGTGCTTTAAATAAAGGGAAAGAAATAGAGCATAAGGTGAAGATGAGTCTCTTGCTTGTCTTCCCATGTTCAGAAATGTGATGACTGTAACTAAGCTACATGTGCCACAATGGGTTGTGAAAAATCAAAATTCATGTATTTCCTTATACTTGCTTGTGCACTCTTCAGTGTTAATGCAGTGCAGATAGAGTATGGCAAACTACTTTGTGTAATTTTACTGTTGTGTTTTGAGGTGTGTTAGACACACAGAATATTTCAAACATCTTAGTTCTCTGAAGGTAGTGCTGTCATGCTTACATGAAAATTTACTTTAAAAAAAGCAACTGTTCAGTCTTTGGGGGTTTAAACTTACTTGTGAATGAAGTAAACAACTAATTTAAGAGATTCACTGTGTAAACCCCTGACTGTAGTCACCTTGATTATTATTTCATAGTGCCAACAGATATGTTGGTCAGTAATTTAAAAAAAAAAACCTGTTACAATGAAACTTCTAAAATTCATTTCATGCATTATTTTGCATTTTTCCAAAGAGAAAAATAACTTTTTTCTGACTGTAGAAGCTTTGGGTAGATGAAAAATCTTGTTACTTGTGGCATGTTAGAGGGCTGTGTTTACTTCTGTAATACATAATTTTTGTCAAACAGTACAGTGTTGATTAGGTTATTTGGCTTAAGCTTAAGTAATATTTTGAAGACTTAATTATGATGCAGATATAATCTGTCTGCTTAATTATGCTGTAGGCTGGCAAGGGGCACATCTTCATTTAGATGCCTGTTGTAAATAGCTTGTATCCTAGTTGCATAGTCCTGTCACTGAATAGGAGGTGTGGGTCCACAGGGAGTATGAGTGTAGAACATAAGGAGAAAGTAATGTAAAAATTTGGCTGCTGCTTTTAGTAAAAATGCCCAGTGCTAAACAAAGCTTTGAGCTGCCAAAAGCTCAAAACAATCTTGGGTTAGATTGACTGAAAGCAGCATAAAAAGATTACCTTGGTTCATTCTTTGCTTGGTTCTAGAGTTAATGCATAACTTTGTGGAAACAGTCTCCCTCTTCCCTCCCCCAGTAGTAAAACATTGTGCATGTTTGTGTCTTTTTAAAATAAATCCAAGTATAACCTGTTTAAAACTGTTTCCAATTGGTTGATTTTCTTTTTCTTTTTTTGTTAGATGAAAGGGGCACTGACTGAAATTATCCAGCTCGCTACCTTGGATTCAGACCCCTGGGTCTTAATGGTAGCTGATATTTTAAAATCCTTTCCAGATACTGGCTCCCTTAACCTTGATCTTGAAGAACAGAATCCCAATGTTCAAGATATTTTAGGAGAGCTTAGAGAGAAAGGTAAGCCTTTTCTGTTGGTGAAAATTGTAGGAATGTGGTGCCTTTTTTCAGGAATAACCTGTCATTTCACAGGCAGCCTTGCTATCTTAACAGTAGAGGTACCAGAACAAGCATGGTCTTGTCTCTGAACTACCACAGTTCATGACCTGGAATGTTACTGGACTGGGAACTGTGGTATTTGAGGAATAGTAGCTTCTTAAATTATCTTTTCACATATCATCAGAACTTAATGTCAGTTATTGCCCGGAGTGTGAAGGGCAGCACAAAAGTTGCTGTCGATTCATTGGTCTGAGAGACAGGCTGAGCTGCAGCTTAATCAGTAGAGGTTTTTTCTATGTTGCTCTGTCTCACTTTCGTGGTACCAAAGACACAACAAGCTCTGTCTTGTGTGGAAGCACCACCACTGTCCTGGGCAGGGGCTGCCTCTGCTGGAAGTGTCTGGGCAGCCGGTGATAGGTGCTGGAGGGAGACTGATCTCAGGAAGAGTTGTGCTGCTGACGGTCAAGTAGATACAGATTGCCCAGCAGCTAAAAATACGGGGTCAGGCACTTGCACAGTTGCTGCTTCAAACAGTAAATGGTGATGCAAAACTACTCCTACTTCATTGGGTTTATTTTAGCACATTGTCTAGAAAAAGCCCTCGGACATCCATGGACAGACATGATCTCAGGGCTGGGATTGCAGCAGAACAATAATTAAATGACTTGGAGGTGGTAACACTTCGTTTTCTTCCTATACACAAATGATCGTTTGTCTGTCCACACTTGTGATTTGGATTCTCATTCAGTAGTTTGGTTTTTCATGTGTAATTTTTAAGGAATCTGAGAATTCAATCATTTTAACCTTTTTTGACAATAGTAGTATATTTAAGATACCTATAATTTGACTAGGTATAATTAAAATGGAAGCTTTTATGAAGCTAATGTGAAAAACAAACATACTAATAACTGGTTATATATTGTGTAATAATTGGAACTAAATTACTCTTGGTGTTTATACAAGTAATCTAAAATTTAAAACCACCTGTACAGTCCAGTTGTAAAATGTTTTGTCATTAGCTGTCGAAGAGGTGCTAATACCCATGTGTACTGTGTTAACTCTTTATGCAGTAAGTGAATGTGAAACTTCAGCTATGTTGCCGTTGGAATGCCAATACTTAAACAAAAATGCCTTGACAACACTAGCTGGGCCACTTACTCCCCCAGTGAAACATTTCCAGCTGAAAAGGAAACCTAAAAGTGCCACTCTCAGAGCTGAACTCTTGCAGAAGTGTAAGTAGTATTAAGGTTGTGTACAAATTAAATGGTGAAAGGAAGATTTATATTCAGTCTTATTCTCCAGAATGGTGATATACATTAAAATTTTCTGTTACAAGAGCTTTCCTGGATGAGGATGGACTGAGGTGTGGAAGAGCAGGTGCAAGTCATTCCAGCCAGGATTGCATTAAAATGCTAATCTTGGTGTAAATGCTGTTCAGATTTCAAGGCATACAAAGAGCTGTAGCTTTATAGAGCACAGATAGGTCCTCTCATGGGTATATTTAACAGTCAGTTGGGAGGACTTCTGAGAGATAGCTTTGGTTAAAGCTCCTGAAACAAAAGTGAAATGAGAACGTAGTTTTATTCTGGGATGTGCTTTTGGAGCAGGGAGCAAGAGCTGCTAATTAATGTTTTCTTTCACTCAGTATGGCTGTATAGGGTGTTAAAACCAAGAGGCTTTTCTCTTAACAAAAGACAGCATATGTGTACGTGTATGTATTGGTAGCTGGTTGAACTAAGTGATCTTAAAATAGTTTACTGCAGCTGCTGTTCTGTTGCAGCAGCTTGCTGCTTTCTTGCACGTAACTTGAGTTGGTCTGGTTAAATACAAGATTTGTAACTTTCTATGATGTGTCATATATCTTTTAAAAATTATTTAAATTTCTATTGAGTAAATTGCCTATTCTGGTTTTTTTTTTTTTTGTTTAGGCCACCTTGTCCATTGCGTAGTCATATTGATTTTGCATTTTCTCCAAATACTGTGCTTACTTCACGTAAATGACCTGGGTTTTAATTAAAATATAATTCTTTCTTTGTTACTATTCCTATGTCTTTATGTATTAGTTAATAACATTTTCTGTAAGAAGCAATGTGTTGTATGTTTTCAGCACAGGTCTGTAATAACTAAAGCCCTTTTTCCTTTTAGCAACAGAAACTGCACAGCAGCTCAAGAAGACTGCAGGAGTGCCTTTCCATGCCAAAGGCAGGGGACTCGTCAAGAAGATAGATACAACAAGTATGGCTCACTTTCATCACTTCTCAGAAAGAAAACCTGATAAAATGGCCTTGATGAAGAACAAAATTACCGTCTTTTTTTCACAAAAGATTAATTCTTTTTTGAAGCAAAGGATTTCTCCCTTTCTGCCTCCCTCTCTCCTGATACTTAAATATTTCTGACATGTCTTGTCAGAAAGAACAACAGTGTGTGGGGTTTTTTAAATGGCAAGTGTATCTGCCATGCTTCTAAACTGTATGCAGCTAGATCATGCCTGTAGACTTTGATAGGAATTTAATTTGCATCACTCCAGGAATAACTCCTGACTAAGCCATGTTGCTCCAAAAGGGAGCAGAGTGGATCACACTAGTCTGCTGTGCTCTTTGAAATGCTGTGAAGTAGACTGAAACTATCTTGTATTTGTATAATTCTGTCTGGAGAAAGAAGAGGGGACAGTGTGTTCTCTGCAGCCAAGGCTGAGCAGTGAATTCTACATGGCAAACCTATAGAATCATCTTTCAGCTTTGTATTAATACATTTCAGCTGTTTGATGAAGTTCCTGAACTGCTTGAATTTTTCAAATAAGGAGTGAGAAGAGGGTTCAAAATTAGTTACATACTCTTAACTCACTGCAGAGATATAACTTCCCTGGCCACCAGTGATGCTGAGGTGTGAACCTTTGAGTGGTTTCTTGGTGTTGTGGCTGGAAGCTGTGAAGTATTTTGTGTCAATGCTATTTAAGATGTTACTTTGAGGGCTGAAGTTTGGCCTCATGTTCATGCAAAAAATGAGAAAAGTCTAGTTGTAATTTGAACTAAAAATTGTTCCATTATAGAAAAGGACCGTTAGTTCTTGGCATTCTGTGTAGCTGTTGAATTACTAAAGCAAATTTTTAGACCTGGCCTTGAGAGCCAGTTGGCCTCTAGAAACAGGAGTTGAGGTTTGCTCTGCTGAGATGTCCTCACATGGGTCAGAGGATTGTCCTATGGTGAAAACGTTTTCAGTACAACATGTAGAGGGATACAGAGTCTCTAACCTCAAACTGAAGTTCTGTGCTTATCTTCACCTTACAGGCCATGGTGAGATTGTCAGGAGGCTCAAAGACCTGATAGATCTGTATATGTGTCCCTAATCTTTTAATAGTTAAGCGATTGCTCTGTTTAGTGGTAGCATTAAGTGTGAGGTAGAAGGGCAGCAGCATAGAGTTGGGGGGAAACAGGTGCTTACAGGTGTAGCTGATGCTACTGAGTACTGAGACAGCAGGTGTTCTGTTTGCACTGCAGACCCAAATTGGGTCCTTCTCCTTGTGCAAACAGCAGCTCTAGAATTTCAAACGCCTGTGCGAGGCAGTAACTTACCTTTGCAGTAGATCACAAGCCCTTAGTGCTGCAGAAGCTTGGCTAAGAATTTTGGTTAAATACAGTTTTACCAAGTAACTAGATCGTGAAATTCAAAGGGCAACTTTGGCAATAATTGGATTCAAAACATTTATGTCCTATACTGTTTTACATGTTCAGAGTTTATTTTTTACAAGTAAGGAAAGCATCTGCGTGCGTAGGAAAAGTAGATTTTGCTAGCAGTGCACCTGTTTGATTACTTTATGTAGAATGGGGTTGCAAGCATTGGTCAGAGATTGGCTCTTACTCCTTTTTTGAAGGGTAAAAACTAATCTGACCTTTGAGGGACGTGTAGTGTTGTAGACAATTCGACATTATAAACATTTTAATTTAAAGGGGAGGTAGTGTGTGTGTTAAGAAGGGGAAGAGCCGACAACCTCATTAAAGCATGTTTCATAACCAATTACACACATATTTCAGTTGTTGCTTTCTTTGCTCTTCCCTAAGCACCACTCAAAGGAATACCAAAACAAGCTCCATTCAGGAGTACTTCAGCACCCAGTGTATTTAGTCCTTCTGGAAATAGAACTCCTATTCCTCCTTCAAGAACACCTTTGCGCAAAGAAAGAGGAGTAAAGGTAGGTGCACTCCTTCTTGTTTTTCTGCTCAGTTCTCTTCCCTCACCTAAAGTGAATTTTTGCTGCTGATTTGAATCAATATATTAAAGGAAACAAAACTGAGGATGATATTTAGAGATAAACTGCATACATTTAACAAAGATTATTAAGTTCTCTGTGGTCTTTCTTTTTAGCTTCTAGATATCTCTGAGCTGGATATGGTAGGTGCTGGCCGTGAAGCAAAGAGAAGAAGAAAGACATTAGGTTGGTACAGCATTCTACCTACAAAGGCTATCAGTATACCTGCAAATAGGATCAAGATTTGTAGTACCATTTTGTTCTTAGTTTGCTAAAGCTTAGCCAAAGCTAAACTTTAAGAAATGAGGGAATGATACCAACCAACCCAAACAGGTTTTAAGGGAGGATTTTCACTTGTTTCAGTGCTCCTACTCGTATTGCCTTGTGCCTAGGTAATATAACTCAGTCATGTGAAAGGATTGAGGTAATCAGTGCTTTGGGCAGCCCACAGGTGTGAGTGGCTTTGGTACTGGAATTTTTCTGAGTTATTCTGATATGCTTTCTTCTACTGGCTGTATGGCCAAGTAAATTAATTGAAAGTAATGTTGAAAAAATTTATAGCACTGTCCAAAATTTTGACCCAGAGATCGTAGCAAGTGAATAATACCTGATACACTACTTTTAAGGCAAGTGACAGGGTAGTGCCCTACTTAACCATGTCAAGAAGATACACTATGCAGCATATTTGTCCCAAAACAACTTTTTCATATTCGTCACAAAAAAAGAATACCACCTCAGAACAAAACCATAATTGCAATTAAAATGTTGCTTTGGCTTTCATGCTTCCTAATATCAAATTACTGAGTTACTGTATCCTGTACATTGTGGTTCAGTTCATTATTGGGTTCATTATAAAACTGTGTTTGGAGATTACTGTATCTATTTCAGCATATACCTCTTCAAGCATGTTTTAGCAGACTTTGAGAAATGCATTTTTATATCTTTAAAAAGTATATTCAGTATTTCAGAAAAAGTTTTTGGACTCACTTCTATTTTTATGCAATAGATACAGAAGTTGTGGAAAAGCAAGCCAAAGAAGAAACAGTAGTAGAAAATGCTACCCCAGATTATGCTGCTGGCCTTGTATCTACACAGGTAAAGCCAAGCAAAATCAATCAAACAAAAACCAACCAGTCAAAAAAAAAAAAAAGATAGTCTTGACATGTGCTATTCTAAACCACTTAAACACTGTAATGGTATTTTACTCACTTGTTGAAACATGTCTCTTTATGTAAAAATGTGTACATATTTTTTTCAAAATTCCATTATATTTTCTCCAAAGAAAAAGCAAACCAGTTGCTAGAAGTCGTTCAGTTAGGGAGAGGGCAGACAAGTCAAGTGTAGGCTTTTTTCTTCCTATTTCAGGTACAGTATATTAGAAAACATGGTGCAGCTTTGTTTTCGTAGTCAGGACATAGGTTCTACAAGAATGTTATGTCCTGCCCTTGCTTTTGAGTAAGAAACTGTCTGTTGGGCATGTGTGACAAGCCAAGGCCAACGTACAGGCAGGTCTTGGTAGGCCAGAGTCAGGAGTGAAGGTCATTGCCTCTCTTTCTGCAGTGCTAAGAGAATCTTTCTTTTAGCCAGTTCCACGTTTTACAGAATGTTCCTATTTTATGTTGTAGGGCTACCTTCAATGATTTGTTAGACTTACTCTGCCCAAGACTTCTTTACTCTCTCAGCCTGTTATGTTTACAAGACTGGATCAGGCAGGGAAGTCTTCAACTATGCTGCTGTCTTCATGCTGTGTATGCAGTGTCATGTATAATTAAATACAAAATGAGGCTTTTTCTGTAGCCTCATCAGCCTAGATGGCATCAGTCATGTTGGCGTTGGCTGACTGTTTCAGTGGGAACAGGGTTTTTACCTGTGCTGTTACTGCTGCCTTCTGCTTCCCTGTGTCTCAGAGGCCTTTGTGTTCTCCTGGGTGATACTCTAGTAGGCCTTATGCCCATGGATGAACACGGGTTCTGTTTGCTAATGGCGAAGAGCGTGTTTGCTCTGGCAGACCGCTTAATCCTAGAGTGCAATTCTTCATAGAGTGCCATCTGCACAAATTTCTAATGTTTGAAGTAGAAAATTAGTGTTGAACAGATTGTTAGGTAGGACTCCTAACAGAGGAATCTGCAATTAAGTTCCCAAAACGAGTATTTTAGTAAATGTTGAAGTTGTATTTAAAATGCAGAAACAGCCCATGAATGTTTGCAGTGTGGCTTTAATACTTTCTTTTCTGTTCTGTAGAAACTTGGCTCGTTGAACAATGAGCCTGCACTACCTTCTACAAGTTATTTACCTGCTACCCCCAGTGTGGTGCCGTCTTCCTCATACATCCCAAGCTCTGAAACACAGCCAGGTAACAGACACTTCTTTGCTCCTGGGACCTGATACCTCCAACTCTGTACAGTTTTACTGCCTGGCTTCTCTTTCATTTACAAACCTGCTGTCCCTCAACTCGAGTGAAACTCCACCTTAGCAATGTAAAATACATTGCAAGACTTCAGCCTTTGGGTTTGGGGTAACCAGATGTGTCATTTAACCTAAGTAAAGAAAATAATTGTTGGCTCTAAATTTTAGAGTGACTGCTAGTTAAGTCAAATAAGCAAAACAATTTACTGATTTGTTTTTTCTTATATAGTAATAGAAAATCCAGCTTTTATAATCCCCAAAGAATAATCAGTATAAATCTGGAGTATATATTCCATACACACATGCTAGCACGTACAAAACAGTTGCTTTCAGAAGTTTTATTTCTAGAGCCAAGTGCACATTACCTTCCACACAGTTTGAGATTAAGCCATCCATTTTTCTTTTACCTTGGTATAACAAAGATAATAGCTGGACTCCTGCATATTTTGAAAAGTGCTGTTATTTTCAATTCTAGAAAATTGCCAGTAGTGAAAAATAGTTTGTACTAGTCCTTTTTTCCCTACACTTTTATTTTAACCCACTGGATTTTATTTTTTCTTTTCTGTTGTGTGTGAAGTCTTTAAAGGGATGTGTCAGTTTGTGCTAACAGATGTGCATGACTGGGATTTATTACCACATCTGTTGTTAACAGAGAACCAACATTTCAGTTTAATACGTTATTTTTACTTTTGCTTCTGAGCTGTGGCATTTTGGGCACTATAGAAAACTACATATGCAAAATCCAATCATTTCACTTGGCCTCAAAACAGTTCAGAATCTCTCTGAAGGTTCATGCACATCTTTCTCTGGCAGAAAATTGGCATCTCCAAAAGGAATGCAGCCAAGAACACATAAGTGTGTCAGCAGCTATAGTACTATTTTCCAGAGTGTTGGCATTGTGTTCAACAGCAGCAAAAGTCTAGTTTAAAATTCTTTATTCTCTATTCTTTCCTTTAGGAGTATGGAGTATTTAGCTTTTCTTGTGGATCAGGAACATAAAACTGTTTCCTTTATATAAGATGCACACAGAAGATCCACAGATTTGGCCTCATATAATCTGAGGTTGCGTAATTAAGGTGTTACTTTATGAAAGTCAGTTATTCTGACAAGAGATAGAGCCAGTAATGAAACTTGTACAAAATTAAGGAATAACTAATAGTTGCAAGTGTTTATCCTCTCAATTGTTCCACATCTACTGAAAAATGCCAATATTGCTAAAACCATTGCCATGCCTGTGCCAGGGTGGAGAAGCACAGACGTCTCATTTCCTAAAATCTGATCTGAAGGGCATCAGTGTAGCTCTGATCCATATCTGCCTTTAGTTGGCTGTGAACACAGTGTAAACAGGTCAGCTTAAATCTCGTGAGGTTTGTGAAGGGTGCTTAAGCAGCTGTGCCTGTGTCCAAGAGCTGCAGAAGAACGTAGATAGTGTCCACTGGGTAATTACCACTGGCTGGACAGATGGTCTTGCATGGTCAAGCTGCTGTGATTTCTTAAGTTGCCTCCAGCTGCAGCCAAGTTTGGAATAGTGTAACTTCCTTAGTGCAGGTGAATGGATCAGCTTTGAGAAAGAACAGAGTTAAGCCTTGTCAAAGTTGTGGGGTTTTAACTTCTAGCAGTTAGTGTTTAAATAATGAGTGATTTGTGGAGATTACATTTAATTCTGACATCTGTTGAAGTATATTTGTATTTTCAGTATCTGTTACTTAATTGTCACTTCTTTGAAAGCTGCTGCTACATTAGGTAAAAACTGATGAAATCTTCTTGGACTTGCTTCTATGTAATAGTACAGCAACGATCCTGGTAGGATCAGAGTACAGTTGTTACAGTAATATAAGCTAAAAAGTAAACAAAGCAGTTTCAATTTGATAAATCTGATATCCGTTACACATCAAATTTCATGCTGAATATAGTGCAATCCATACTGGACAGCTAGTTACTCTGTTGTCTAATTATTTCTAAAGATAATTGAGTAGAAAGAGCATTAGCTCAACTTTTTCATATGGATATTAGATGGCATATTGAATTGTGCTGCTAAAATGGAATCATCAGAGGTTTTAGTTTTCTTTAAAGGCCACTACTGGTGATGCTAATCCCTTTTGTGGATTATAATGTTTTTAATTATCCTGACTGGTTTTTGCAGCTGGCTCTGCACGAGAGGCCTTGCAGACCAACAGACAGACTGAAGAGCCTGCAGCTCCAAATGCTACTACAACTCTCCCTACGCAGTTCAAACAAAGAACACCCATGTACAACAGTAACTCTAATCCCCCTGCAGCTACACCTACCTCACCCCTGACACCCACCACACCTCCTGCCATCTCCCCTGCGGCACAGGCACCACAAGTGGCTCCCCAAACTCAGCAACAGCCTCCACCGAAGAAAAGCCTCTCTCTCACAGTAAGTAAAAACAGGCTCTTTTTGACTGGTGATTTTGATGTGGATTTGTCTCATTTATATGTTGGCATTTCTTGGCCTTTGGATCATGGAGTAGTGGTTGAGGCTGCTTTTTTATAACCGAAGATTACAAAAATATTTTGTGGTTTAGTATTGCTGTCTTAATCGCAACATTTTTAGTTGTGCAGTGTTAATGTTGCATTAAGATGTCATTATTTAATGCTATTTGTTATGTAAAATAATGTGTTGCTCTTCATAAAGAATTTTGGGAGAAAGGTGTATTTCCAGCAGAAGTTGCCCAGCCAATTGCACGTAATATAAATTGCTTAAAATTGTCCTGACATTGCTGTAGTAGGAGAATGTATATCAATAGATTATTTTAAGATAAAAGATTTTATTTCTGATCCACCTCATCCCCCCATTACACATTTTTCAAAGCCTGAGAGTGGGGATATATGCTGAAGCTTCTTATTGCTGGTACTTTGGTATATATTATGTGAATGCTTGAAGTTCAATTCAAGATGCAACTGATCTGAAGACTTTGCTAAGCGTGTCTGTAAGCCTGGGTTGCAATATCTGAACTTCAACTAGCTGGGTGACTTCTTTTCAGTACCTCTGCTGCATTTATTGAAGGAAAAAAAATCCTGTGAAATTATTGCAAGCCTGGGCGTGTTGGACTGTAGAGAAAGCGTTGGATTCTTTTCTTTTTTCCCTAATGTTATAAAGGACACAAAATTGATAACATAAACATTAAGCCTCTCACATGTTTTTGTACCTATTTGAAGGTGGGGTGGTTTTTTGTGACTTCTCAGAATTCAATTGTCACTGCTGTGAGTGTTAGGTAGCGAGTGAGTGTTAAGTATTACAGAGGAGAAGCCTTGAGATTAAGATGCCTTTTTTGTTAACTTTTTGTAGGTCCTGCAAACTTTCACCTTATTCTTTTATGCTCATCTGTGGGTATTAATGTGGTCCCTCTTGGCAGAGTTTTTCTCCACTGGAATTGACATTTCTTGTATCTGTTACAGAGGGAGCAAATGTATGCTGCACAGGAAATGTTCAAGACTGCAAACAAAGTTACAAGGCCAGAAAAGGCTCTTATACTTGGATTCATGGCAGGATCCAGAGGCATGTATTGATACTAATTTAGCTTTCTTCTGAATACACAAATCTGAAATACAGCCTAGCATTTCAGAATGTTCATGTGAGAGTGCTTTGCTTTAGCTTTTCCTGTAAGTGCTGGACTCTTTTTGCTTTACTCTGGACTCTACGTATTATGGATTGTAGTTCTAACTACCTGGAAACGGGTCTTTAGGGTCCATTTCCAGTAACTCAGCTGGTCTGTCGGAACAGCTGCTGACCACAATATAACTGGACTCATTGTAGAATCATGGCCTAGGGTTGAAGAGAAACAAAGCAGCTGGTCAGCAGTGAGCAGACTGGTTGGGTGCTATTGCTCTGCCTAGAGGACCAGTGAATGTAAATTCTGTTGTAGCAAGTTGATGTACAAGTCGGGTAGTACAGAACCTCTTTGCTAATTCCTTGCTTTAGGAACTGGCAGCTGTTATCTCAGAGACTTGAGATAACTACTGGTGCTGTGAATCACGGGCAGATAAGCTGTCTCATAGCTGGATCCTGTTCTGTATTGGCCTTGATAGACCAAAGCTGTTTTACCTAGAAGATTATCGGATGTAAGATGAGAAGGGGCTTAAGAGTCCTTAAGTGAACTCCATCATCTGCACTAGCTCTGGTTTCTAATTTGGTATGTGGGGGCTCTTATCACCAGAGTCCTGCAGCCTAAATGTGGCTCATGCATTTGGATTAATGCAATACACGAGTGAGGATGACCAGAGCAGAGTTACTGTGGTGATCCCTGAGCTTTAAGTTTGGTGCATCTTGCATTAATGATGGTGCTTTCAGTACTAGATGCTACTTCAAATTGCAGTAGGAGGCTGTATTTCAGTATCTACATGGACAGCTTTTTCTAACACAAGGTAAAATACTATTTTGGAAGTGTGTGTGTGATATAGATTCACATACACATATATAGTAAAGTATTTGTTAATATAAATTCTTTCAGTAATAATGTCAGCACCTTCTGAAGGTTGGATAAATAACTGCCAACTGATATTCTTGAATATCAGTACCTTGAAGTGTAACATTCAATACTTCTACTGGCATGGAACTGAGTCTGGGACAAGTGGTTTCAGTGAAACTCTTTGGGCTTCTTTAACAGCTAAAAATTGTTGAGGCATTTAACTACAAAAGGTATCCCAAGTCAAGTAACTGGTAGTTCAAATTTACCATCTCCCTTTTAAATATAAGCTTCTCTTGTGACTCTGAGGCAGAGAGACATGACACCGGTGGGCTTTACTCCCTCTTTTATTGTTCTTTCAATTACTTTAGCCTTGAGCTTCATCTTCTGGGGTCTGATTTTGTTATCTTTAAAACATGGTCTCAGGAGTGTGGAGGAAGAGATCTTTGGCAATGTGCTTTGCTCAGCTTTGGGTCTGAGGTTGTTTTTTGTGATTTTGGGGTTATTTTTTTAAGCATAAAAATCACTGCCTTGTTTAATACACTGTTGAAATGTATAATGTGTTTCTCTCCTTGTTTCTGCAGAGAATCCTTGCCAAGAGCAAGGTGACATCATCCAAATTAAACTTAGTGAACATACAGAAGATTTACCAAAGGCAGATGGCACGGGCAGCACCACTATGTTGGTTGACACAGTCTTTGAAATGAACTATGCTACTGGTGAATGGACCAGATTCAAGAAGTACAAACCTATAACTAATGTTTCCTAAGAGATGCAGCAGCAGCAGACTGGACCAAATCAAGCTTAGAGTCAACCAGCTCATAGAATATGTCAACTGTACAAAATGGCATTCATGTGTACATGTCTTATTACCCTCCAGAGTAGAAGCTGTGCTCTTCAACCAAACTGAGCTCAGTGAACACAGAAGATGATGGTGTCAAACTCACTTTGTTTTCTTTTTTTATTAATCTTGGGAGAGGGAAAGATGATCTTGAGGGGGGGAAGTTGTTGGTGTGGTTTTGTTTTCCTACAGTTCAAGATGCTGAAAAAGGAGATGACATCTGAAAGGTTACAGATGAGAGCAGTTTACTGCTGAGTACCAGAAGAGAAGACTACTGCACAGTCATTCACGGTTTACTATTAACTGAGGGCACAGATTTTTATTGTAAAAACATTTTCTTTGGCAACATGTTCTATCATAAGAATGGATGTTTGAAGCACCACAGGTCGGTGCTTGATAATTTTGTATTTCAGCTGCAGTATAATTATTGCAGATGGTAGATGTCAGTGTCTAAAGGTACCCACTGTGTGTTTAGCTTATTTATGCTTGGGTCATAGGATGAGATTGAGCAGCTTTGTTAACTCGCTATATTGTCAGTGTACATGCCCAGCATGTGTTAATCTATATTTGGCACTATTTGAGATAGATGGAAACTGAGTATCATAACTTTCTGAAGAAAAAACCCATCAAAATTATAAAAGTAACAGTAGCTTGTTGCTGCCTGGAAGTGATAGTTTCTTGCCATAGGAGTCTTGGGGTAGAAGTTGATCAATGGCTCTTGCATAGCAAGCCCTTTGCCCGGCATAACTTACCTGGAGGAAGGGAAACAACTACATCACAAGACCAATGGGAGCTTAATTTAAAAATGGCCCTAGAAATGATTGAGACCCATATGTGGGAAGAAGTGGTTTTGTTGTCTTGAGGCAGTGTCAATGTATGTTTGGTTGAACAGTCATAATGTGTTTGATTGCCAAGCCCTGACCCAAAAAGTTTTGAATGACTGTAGCTGTGGTTCTTACCAGTGTAGTTTAATCAGTATAATTGCTAATGGGGCCACAATTATACTGGCATATAAATGTGCCTTGTATTTGTCCCCTGCTAGTAGAAGCACATTCTTATCCTTATAACTGTGTTCATACCACTGGTGTAATCTGGCTTTAATAGTGCAAACAAAGCTGGCATTTACTGAGAGGATTTATGTACACAAGTCAGGATTCCCTCTTGGGAGACTTGGCTTCATCATTTGAAGGAGCCTTGGATTCAGTGTCTGGTTTCTGCCTGTACTTGTGTGCGGAGCTGTGCTTGGTTGGGAATGCTGCTTAGAAGGAAGAAATACAGAGATGAGTAGCAGAGTGGTGATGTGTTGAGGAGGTACCTTGGGCTGACTTAAGGGTTCATGTTGAAGTGGAACTTTTAGGACAAATGAGGCTTTTTTTTTTTTGTTTCTTTCTTCTGAAAAGAAAGCAGACCAAATCCCATAGTACACTTGTATACTCTTAAAGACATTTAGATGTTTGATTAGAGTCTTTTTTTATTGGGGAATTTTTATTGCATTTTAATCTTAGTTTTTCAATCAAACTACCCAACAGGACAGGGCAAGTATAACAAATATTAAAAAAAAAACCCCTGTATTCTACAGTGTTTAAAGATGTGACCAAAAGTGTAGATTTCTTAACTTTATTTAAGCAAATATGCAGAATGTTCTAGCTCTGTAATGGGTGGGTTATTTGATGGTAACTGCTGCCATTACAGAGTGTTGTGCATGTTTTAGCGTGAAAGTTACATATAACTGTCACACTGGGGCTGTCCTCCCCAGAGTTACCCATTTCAGAAACAACATAGATTGTAATTTTGATTGCAACTTTTCTTTATAAACAGCTAGAAAACAGCTTGACAAGTGAGGATGAGTAGTGAGTTTTAGTTTTTAGGAGTTCAGTAGAGTGCGTTATGGTTATAACTTATTTGATTTTAGAGTGTTACACAGTGAGGGCTAATGGTAGGATTTGAAAGTATTCATCTTTTAAAAGAAAGGTTTAAAGAAAAGTGACATTCCTCTTGTTGTCTGCATTCAGATTTTAAAGTTTCCTTGTGATGACCAGTTTTTTGTAAACATGTGTGATACTTCTGTCTCAACTTTCTGCTTGCTAGATGAGCTGCAAGTATCAGATACAATTGTTAAGAATGAGCATTTAGAAAATTGGCTGGCCTGAGGGGCATGTTCTGTCATTGTAAACTGTTGATGCAAGACCTGTGCAGTTCAGTCGTGGTCAGGAGCTGCTGTGTGGTGACTTTTTGGCTTGCTTGAGATTAATGGTGGTCCCTCACTAAACTCTCTGGGTCCACAAAAGTCTGCATTTCAGACCTGTGCTGTGGGGTGGAGATAGCTGTTGTCTGCTCTTCAAGAAGCCCTTCTAGAATGCAGTGGAGTCATTTGAGTGCAGTAGTATGTAGGAAGCTTAACCATGCTGCTATTTGTAATTGCTGCATAATGCAGTTGATCTCCAGGCCTATTTGTCTAAAGTCAGTCATATGCAATAAATGGGAATTTTAAATAGAACTATAGTATATTTTTAATTCCGTTAACTTGTTAGGATGAGACAATTTAACACTGCAAAAATAAATTATTTTTTAAAGTCACTCTTATGACCCTCAATACCAGAGCATTACTTCAACTTGATCTATGAATCTAGAAAGTGTTTCTTAAATGCCTAAAGAAAGGGAAGTTTCTGCAACATTGTTAAAATGATACAGTAAGAAGTAAAACTACATGAAGGTCTTGGTTCAGTGATTGAAATCATCAAATTTGTTTTCTGAAAGTAGGAATAATGCCAGTCAAATCAGAAAGGGCAACTTCAATATTCAAATTCCAATATATTGGAATTGTTACATACAAAACAAAATCTGGCCCTGGAACTTGACATTTTTTGTCTTGAATACTCAGTCATGTGGATGTGAAGCTATTCCGTGAGGCTCAGTGTATGCTGTAAGGTTATACAGAAACATTTCTTTACTCTAGAATGACTTGCAGATGTACTGAGTTGACCAGAGAAGTAATTCAGTTTTCTTAAAGCTTTGGTTTTGTCCTTTCCTCATCCCTTTATCCAAGGATGAAGTTGTAGGAAATAGCAAGCCCAGACTTTAGAACTTTGGGCTTGAACTGCACGTCATCAAGCAGGATGTCCCAGTCTCTCCTGCCCTTGCTTGCAGAGAAGCCCTGTCTGTGCAAGCCTAGGTATGATACAAATTATCTTCTTTGATTTGAGTAGGAAATACTGGAGAAAGAAGCAATGAAAGCAGCTTGTTTCCCTATCCTGTTTTCCCTATCCTGTCCAAACTTTGTTTTTAGGGGAGAAAAAGCACATTCATCTTACCCAGGCTTCTTCAACAACTTGCCCTATAGTGAAGTGCTGCGTTTCTGAAGGCTCCGTTTTCATTCGTGTGTGCTGTGAGGAACAGAAAGAGTGAAATGAGTGTAATTAAGAAAGGGAGCCCAAGAAGGATACTGAACAAGAGTTCTGATCACAGATTCCATCTTTCTGTTCTTTCTTTTGCTACTCTGATGCTTTGTAGTTATCTCCATACAAACTAGTCTAGGCTTAGTGCAGTTAACACTCTAGTATTGGGCTGGTATTTTGTGGTTAACCTGATTTTTCAGTGGTGGCTTTGCCATTTAATCTTTCAGTTCAACACCATAGGATGGTGAATGCAGTGGGGAGGAACCTTTGGTAGTTGCTTGACATCTCCATGTGGAATTGGTCACTTCTCTCACTAAGTTGTGTCAAAGTGCAGACCATTTGTCTAGATAAAAGACTCTTGAGACTTTGACATCACACGGTTTAAGAGTGAATCACATTTTCATAGTAAGATCTGACTGGAAAAAAAAGACTAAAAAATGTTAAGCCAGAGCCCTCTGGGAATCTGGTGCCTTTAACAAAAACTGTCATTTTGTAAAATGTCACATCTATAGCATAGCCCGTATGTTTTCTATTGGTTTTTGTTTGGTTTGGTTTTTTTTGTTTTTTGTACAGATGTAAATTCAAAATATTCTGTCTTTGGGTACGTATTTTCAGTGTAATACAGTATGTATAATAAAAAATTTAGATTTTCTAAGGAAATGGACTGATACTCTTATTAATAATCAAGTTGTTCATAGTAGTAACAGTTGAGTTGTTGTACCACCAGCCTGAGACTGAACAGCCAAATTGCCTGATAATGTGTATCTTTTCATATTTGTGGTATTGTTTCTGTAGGTGCATTTCAGAGTTGGCATTTCAAAGCTGACAAGTGCTGGTTTTGCTGGTTGAGGTTATTTGTGAGTAGGTTTACTGAAATGCCTGCTCTTGCTCTGTGTGTGGGTTCACTGAAAGCTGGTGAGCCCTGGGTGCTGTGTCTGCACGGTGTGTGGGTGTGAAGCACTCGAGCCACAGCCGAGATCTGATGGTATGAGGAGGATCTGCCATGCACAGGTTCTGGGGATGGGCTATGGAAGTGTGGGATAAACCCTGTTGTTCTGCAACGCTGCCTTCATCTGAATTGGAGCAATGGTGGCTTCTCTCAGTTTGAGTGCTGCAGAAGGTGGGTGTGTTTTGGTTTGGGGTTGGTGGTGTTCTGGGTGGGGTTTGTTGTGGGTTTTTAGAAAAACTGTTTTCATGCTCATGTACTGTTCCTAGGGTCTGGTTCTGTGATAAGCATGAAGGTTTGTCTTACAGTGTTATGTGGAGATGTGTGGCTGGCCTTATCCCAATTTCCTTATGTGCAGCTGTGTGAAATGGCTCTGTTCCACATGCCTGTGCTGGCATGGTGCCAGACATAGTCTGAAGTTTTTCTTTTCTGTGTCAGGTCGACCTTATCAAATAGGCAGGAAGGGAATTCTGTTCCAGGTCATCTGCTCTGGTAGAATGCGTGGGACAAAAGCTTTGGGAGAGGTTGAGATGCGCACTTCGTTTGTTATTTCACAGGGCACTTGCTCTCTGGGATTTCCTGGTGCCCAGACCCTGATACACTCCACATGAACAGGGATGTGCCAGTTCCCCTGGCTGCTGAGACTGGCCTGGGCAGAATCAGACCTGTCTGTTTTTAGCCATCTCTGTGGCACTGGACACTGAGGTTTAGCTGGTACAAGGGTGTTGGGGATGTAATGTTTAGGATGTTGCTCTAGTGCTAACCCTTAACGCTAATGAAGGACCAAACACTGACCTCTTCCAGACCTGGACAAACCCGTGTCAGATGCTGTCCTGTATTCTGAGTGCCTTTAGACAGAGCTTGAGCGTTTCGGACTCCTCTCCTCTCCCTGCCTTGCAGGTGTGTGTGTGTACAGGCTCTCCTGAGAGCAGGAAAGGGAAAATGAGGCAAGAAACAAAACCCGATTGTTCTAAAGTAAATGAGGTGGCTTTATTTCCAGAACCTGCTGCGTTTCAAGACACTTGCATTGTACCATCCCTGGAATTGCTCGAGGCCAGGTTGGATGGGGCTTGGAGCAACCTGGTCTAGTGGAAGGTATTCCTGCCCATGGCAGGGGAGTTGGAACTGGATGATCTTTAAGGTCCCTTCCAACTGAAAATGTTCTGGGATTCTGTGACCTTTTCTTGAGGAACTTGGGGAGGTTCCTTCATTTGGCTCTCAGAATGTGGTTCCTGTGTAGCATTTGGTATTAAAATACACTTATTCCTTCCTGGTAGAAATTTAATGAAAACAGAAAGCAATTGGTTGCTCTGAATGGTTGACTGAACCCCTCACTAGCACATAAGCTTGGCTCTAGTGCCTGCCCCATCATTTGGTGTCACTGAAGTCCATAGTCTCCTTTTTCCTTTTCATCTTTCAATAAAAATTGGGGTTTTTTCTTGGCTGTTTTCCTCACACAGGAGAGTTGGCAACACAAGCTGATCTTGTGCTAAAATTTTGATACCATCTGCATGGATCCAGAGCTGTAGGCTGGGGGTACCCAAGCTGTACCTCAATGGAAGGTGTTTCCTCCTTCCCTCCCCCAAATGCTGCAGGCACAGACAGCAGAGGCAACACTCCCTGCACTTGTTCTGCCTAAAGCACCAGCTGGGTTTGACTTCCATCCTTAGAACTGACTTACACCCAAGACACACTGGTCCAGTTTGGAGTGGTTTTTACACTTTAAGACCTTCTTTTTAACTGATGGGGGAGTAAATAAGAATTAAATGTTCTGTGCACTTGTGAGAAAATAAACTTCTAGCCTATGTATATTATTATGGTTGGATAAACCGTGAGATCCCTGCTGCAGTACAACACCTTTCCTTTGGCTAGCTCTACTCTTTTTTATTATCCCTTCCAAACCCAGGCACAGAAGAAACACATTTTTTTAAAAAGAAGAGGTGTTAGGTTTTTGCTTCAAAATGACTGTAATAACTCTTAACGTATATTTTTTTACTTAAATTCCTCCAGCTCCCTTTTGCGGGTTTCGTTGCTCCACCTCCACACTACCCACCGTTGCCGGAGGTTTCTGCCGGTGCGGTTTGGGAAGAGCAGCTCGGGCTGTTTTTGGGTGAGGCGGTGTCCCCTGCCCAGCGCTGTGGTGCCATCGCGTGGCCGCTCGCTCACCAGCAGGTTTCGCCGTCCAGAGCACAAACCTCCAGGAACGCTGGCCGTGCTTTTTTCCTTCTCACCTGTGTAGGGGTGTCTTGGCCCCCTCTTGGGCAAAAAGCTGTTGACTGTTTGATAGACCTATATTCCTGAAGCCTGGACATCTGGCCTGTTTTATGAGAGTCAGTGGATATACCTCGGAATAACCTTGCATCTAAGAGGACTCTGGATTCCCCGTTGCTTCCCAACACAGCCCGTGGGGTGGTGCATTCCAGGGGGTTCAGAGTGCTTCTGCTTTTTTGTCTGCGGAGGACCAAGTGATACCTGTGGGCTGGTACCTCTTCTATACAGAGCCAGGTTTGGGTATGAATCATAAGCTGTATTGCTTGAAGAAAAGTCTTTTCCAAGAAAAAGCCCCTGTCAGAATCCAGCTTGCAGTTTGCCTGAATATGCTGCTCTTTCCCAGGCAGCAGCTCAGCCCAGCCCCCAGCTTCTGGCTCAGCAGCAGGGTGTGGGTCAGCAGCACTGCCAAAGGACCACAGTCCTGTCAAATAGCTGGATACAGCACACCAAGGACCATCATTTTCCCTGGAGTCATGGGAACAGGACAGCTTTGCAGTACCTTGCCTGTCATGCTCCAAGGCAGTCATTTGCCACTCCAGCAGGTGTCTGTTAAGCCTAGGACCAACAGTGACAGTGGAGGGGTGGATAACCATGGAAAGAGCCTAAGAATACAAGGATAAAATTATCTGAGTCCAGATGAGGACCAGTATGATCCTCAGAGGCCTGAAGCACCTCTACTGTGAGGACAGGCTGAGAGAATTGGGGTTGTTTACCTTGGAGAAGGCTCCAGGGAGACTTTACAGCACCTTCTGGTACATCAAGGGGGCTGTAAGAGAGCTGGAGAGGGACACAAGGACATGTGGTAATAGGACAAGGGGGAATGGCTTTAAACTGGAAAGGTGCAGGATTAGATTAGTTATTAGGAAAAAGAAAATCTTTACTGTGAGGGTGCTGAGACACTGGAACTGGTTCCCAGAGAAGCTGTGGTTGCCCCATCCCTGGAAGGGTCCAAAGTCAGGTTCAATCAGTCTTGGGACAACCTGGTGTAGGGGAAGGTGGCCCTATCCCTGGCAGGGGGGTTGAAACGAGGTGATCTTTAGGGATACCTTTCAAGCCCAACCACTCTGCTCTCCTCAGCTGGTAGTTAATACCTTCCTGACCTCAAAGACTCATCGGTGACCAACCCTTTTCAGGCTGATGGCTGTGTCAGTCTGTTGTCAGCTCAGGCCTTCCTCTCCTTTGCACTATCCCCACTGCAGGTGGGACCTTACCTGGGGATTTTCACCCTCACAGCACTTACTGTCACATCCCAGCTGGCAAAAGCTGAGGCAGTGGCAGGTCACACGTGACACTGCAAAGAGGGCTGGTGTTTGAAAGAGTCTTCCTGCTCAGTGTTTCGTATTAAGCAGGTACCTCTCCTTGTAAACAGACATCACTTGGCTGCCTAACACCCAGGTGACTTGCAGACAGTTAATGCAGAGCCCTGTGGTGGCCCTTGGGTTTGTAAACCTGGGGAGCTCAGAAATCCAAGTCTGCCCTCAGCAGATGAAACCTCTAATGGCACATCCTGTGCTTGCTCAGCTTGGGTGGATCTCGGCAGCCTTGGCCAAGGCTGGGTAAGGCCTGGGAGCTGGCACAAACTGCTGGAGTGTTGGAACAGGATGCCACGTTCTTGGGAGAAGTGTCACTGCTCCTGCCTCTGCCCTGTAAGCTCTGAGGGTGGAGGGCACTGTCTGGTTTATTTGGGGACACAAGGTCTGCCAGCTCTGGAAGAACAACAGAACTGACAAGAAGAGGGCCCTGTGCCAGCCTAGTATATCACTTTTGATAAACCATGACACTACTTTTTATTCTCTGTGAACCAGCTAGCAAAAGCATTTCATCTCAATGGAGACAGGCCCAGGCAGCTCAGGAGTTTATGAATTTGTCTGTTTGTACTTTTCTGCCCCGAAGTAGCATTAGACTTTCCCTGTCAGAAGTGTATTTCCAGCTTGCCCAGTTGCTAAAACAGGTGAGAGGAAAGCAGCCTGTCTCATCTCTCACCTGGGCTCTGGTAGCTCATCCAGACAGGGGGCTCTGAGGGGACAATTTCCATTTCTCTTCCATGTGTTAGGCTGAAACTCGCAGTGAAAGTGCTGCCACATCCAGTTTTGAACTGCTTTTTCAGTGTGTACATGTGTGCAGCAGCTGCCCAGCAAATGTGTGACTTGGTTCTGGGGCTGGGGAGTGTGGGAAAGCTCCCCACTAACCAGGGGTGCAGCTTGTGGGATGGAGGGGACTGATTTGCTGCCAGCTCCCCTAGGATAAATCTCACTGGGTAATTGCTGGCAGTGTTTTACCAGTGCACAGAGCTGCTCCATCCTGCAAATGCTGCTTCTGCAGAAGCTGTCCCTCACTGCAGAGCCTCAACCCACTGGAGAGTGGATGGCCCTGCACAGGTCTGGGTGGAACAGGTTCTTTACACAGACTGAGATCAAACACCCTGTGCAGAGACTTGTAAAACCTGTAAAGCCAAGCTGAGGAATGTCACATTGAGAGCTCTCCTGCCTGCAGGGAAGGGGCAGCCCCTACCCACCCCTGCCTTGCCCAGAGCCACTGGGCAGTGTCTCTGTGAGGGGCTGCCAGGGCCGAGCCCTCGAGCCCATGTCGTGCTTGTGATCACTTTGGCAGTGATCAGTTCAGGTTAAGGTTCTATCTGACAGTGTTGGAAGCCAGCTGGTCACTGCCTGACCTGCACCCACCCTCACTGGTGACGCCAGAGTGGAAGAGGCTGCCCTGTCTCTGTGCAGCTACCATGAAGCAGGATAGTTAGGCCAGAGACGGGAGGACAAGAAAGTGTTCCTGGTCCCAAACTGGCCCTACCTGGGCCAGGGTGAGGAAAGCCTGAGAGTTTGTGTTAGAGCAGGCTTATTTTGGCTCGTCATGTTGGATCCTGTGGAGGATTCTGGAGTGCAAAGGACGTGAGCAGTGCATGACAGTGCCTGGTCTCACTGAATGTGCAGCTGTGGGGCCTGCTTGTGGAGCATTCACAATCCTGTTCCCTCAATTTGGGTGAAGATGTGACATGTGAGATGTGGCATTCAGCTGAATGCTAAAGGAAATCCTCTCACAGTGGGGGCTTGGCAATGCTGATTGCTAAACAGGGGGTGCAGAGGGAAAGGGGGGATCTTTCAAAGCAGGGCTGCAAGGTGAGGAAAACATGGGGACATCTGTGTCCTCAGGTGGCCCAGCAAGCAGTACAGGCACTGGAACACATGGAAAATGGGGTGGGGCCTCGTTAAACTTAATGCCCTCACCTCAAAATCATCATCATTGGTAGCTCTGAGCTTGATCCTGATAATAACTTGATGCATCAAGCTGGACACCTTGGGGAAAACAGGGGAGGGAGGGGGGTGAGATGCTGGTTGAGAAAGCTCTGTGCTCACCAGAGGCTGCATTCTGGTTACAGCATGGCTGGCCCCAGTTAAAATGGGGACTCCTCTGGGGTTGTTTTTCTTGTTTCTCTTCTTTCAGGAAACCTTGTGTGTCTAAAAAATATGAAATCCTCTCACTTGACGAGGTCACGGGGGGCTGGCTCGCAGCCAGGCCGAGTTCCCGTGCTGCCCTGCCCGTTCCTCCCCGGGAGCCCATCACTTCCTCCAGAAAGCTCCTCTCGCAGGGATTTCTGCACTGCTGTGAGGGGAGATCTGCCCGTCGGGGTGCCTGGTGTCTGCTCTGCTCTGAGGAGGCCGGATCGTCTTAAGACCTGTTGCAGTCTCTGAGTATAAACCCCCCTTTGTTGGGGAGAAGTTGACTTGACTGAGCCGCATGATCAGAGTCAGGTGACAAAATTGGGCACAAAAGAGGAGGAGAATGAGCAACTGGGTGAGGGCATTAGCTGCTGATCTTGCCTTTTGACAGGCTGTGTTACTCCTCAGGGAAAAATGAGTGCCTGGCCCTGTCCTCTGCTGTGGAGCTTAACCATGGTGTGTTTAACAGGTGAGTCCTCCCGACACAGGATTTCTCTTCACTGCCCAAGCACAGAGGTGGGTAAAGCCATTACGGAATTGTGAGAGCCCTGGGCTTCACCGATGTAGGCTGTGGCAGTGGGCAGGGCTGGGGGGAAGGCAGGGAAGGAAATGAGTGTTGAAAAACAGGCAGTTTTGTAAGTGGGATGCATACGGTAAATACAAAAATTTGTATTTTTGAAGAAGAAAGAAAAGGAGAAATAGAGCTGTATTGAGGATTTGCAGAGGCTTTATCTTAAATCCCAAGGAACAGGATTGCCTGCTGGTAGGTTGGGAAAGATCAGCTCTGTATCCTTCCCTGACATCCTCAAGGCTCTTGTTCGTACCAATGTGTCACACGCAAATTACACATCCTTCAAGTTTCCCTGGAGATACTTTGGGTGATTCACAGTGCTCCTTAAAAAAAAAAAGAGGTTCTAGAAAGCAAAATCACTGTTCCATGACATAGACAGTGTAAGTGCAGGAGAGAAAATGGTTTGTCTGGTGAAGCTGAGGTTGTTTGAGTATTGTTTTTTCACACCTGTGACTGACTTTAACTGGTAAAATACACAAACAATTTCTAGGTGCTCAAAACCAATTTTTTTTCAATTGCTGACTTATTTTTTTCTCCAGAAATTGTTTACATTATTAAGAAGTACTGGCTACCAAAGGTTATTGACGGCTATTGAAGTTTTGTAAACCACTCTTCTATTTTAGTAGCATGTTATGGATAACTACTTTCCATTTTTAAAAATTCCTCTTAACAGTGCCACCATTTGACATTAAACCAACCAACCAATGAAAGATATTCAACTACAAAACCCCAACAACAACAAAATGCATCTGGCTGTGGGCAGTCCAAGGTGTTGAAACTTCTGCAGTGTCTCTGGCTGGCAGAGCTGAACTCTTGGGGACAGGAGGGAGCTGTGGGAGATCAGACTTTGATCTCAGAGGTCCTTCTGAGAGGTTTTCCCAGGAGGATTTGACAGCGCCCTTGACTTACTGCTAGTGTTTACTTAAAGATTACTTTAATGGATCTCAGGACTGACTCAGTTTGTTGCCAGAGGTGAGGAAAGGGCAGCAGATTGGCTTCAGCCCTTAAGGCAGAAGAATGAGATGAGGGGAATTGTGCATCTTGGTTCTGGGTGGAGGCATGGCCACAGTAGCAGTGTCCTGTGTGGCACTGTGGAGCTGCTCTCCCTGCCCTGGACCAATGCTGGCACCTCTGTCCCATGGATGTGAGCCTGGGGCAAACCAGCATGTTACAAAATGATCGCTGATAGGTTTGGTGTCTCTGTTTCAGCGCTACAGCAAGGAATTGGGATTTAGAACAGCTGGTCAGAACACAGTGCTAATAATGCCAAGGTTGTGGGTTTGATCCACACATGGGCCATTCACTTTGGAGCTGGAGCCCATGATCCTCTGGGTCCCTTCAACTCAGACTGTTCCGTGAATTCTGTAAAATGTGGGCAGTGGCCCAGATGGCTGAGTGCTCATCTGCTTTACTCAGCAGTTACACCAGGATGGGTTTTGGCCCTTGGTGAAGCACAAAGCAGGCAGTCAACAACAGGAGGGAGCACTCCCAGCAAACTGTTTCCATGTGATCACAACCTTATAAAGACTCTTTTATCCACTGTCCTGATCCTGGTGCAGAGCTTTAACAGCTTGGGGTGTGTGTGGTGATGTTCATCCCATGGTACTGCTGAGTGCTGGCACCCACAGTGCCTGGCCTTGCACGGTGGGGACAAAATTGGGAGAGAAATTAAAGGCTGGGGGTGAAGCAGGACTGGGGAAAAGGGATGTGGGTCTGGCACCTGACAGCTTGTGCTGTCACCCCTCTTGTCACCCTGCCTGTGTTCTTCCTCGCCTACCTCCTGCTGTCAGGTGTCAGCTGCACTCTTTGACCTCCTTCAAACCCATAAACCAATTTCTTAGGACTCCTTTTGTTTTCCATGCCACTGGGCATGGATTGCCAGGGGGGCTTAGCAGGTGTGTGCTGCTTGGGAGAGCATTTACACCCCACAGTATCAGCTCCAGCTGCCTACTGGTGCTGTGTAAGGTTGGGTGTTTTCACAAGTTGCAGTAAGTGTTGCATAAATCCCTGCCCTGAGTTCCTGAACCCAGCTGGTGGCACAGCTGCTGTGGCAGGAGCTGCCTGTTTTGGTTTTGCTTTTCTTCCTTTGCTTAGTACCACACTGCTAAATTAACAATAACCTGCTGCTTTCTGTGCTGAGTTCCAGGGGTCTCTCCTCTGTTAGAAACTGGAGGACATTCCCCATGCCTGTGCCAAGGGATGACTTCCAGGAGCAGATGATGTTGCAGTCCACCATGTGTCACAGCAAAACAACTTGAGCTGCAGTAATACTTCCTTTCTCTACAGATTTCAGCAATCCTCACTCTGAGGAGGCATTTCAGAATTAAAGCAAGTCTTGGCCTGCAGGTTCCCTTCTGGTTACTGGATGTACCACCAGAAGAGCTTAAAAAAGCCCTGAGCCCCTGACTTTTCTTGGCTGATCTGTTTAAGGGAGATGGGATAAAGCAGTCAGCTACTTGACAAGCATCTTAAATCAGATTGTCGTGAGATCTTAGGGTAAACAGTCTCAAGGAGCTAACAAAACTGACTGCTTCAGGCAATTCTCACAGCCTTTTATCCGGGAGAGTCAGACCTCCTGGACATTGGCATCTACTTAGCTGTGGCCTCATGGACCCACTGATTTATTTCCTCAGTAAGTCTCTCATGTGCCAGACATGCTCAGATGCCTCAGGTCCTTGCTCTGCAGTGGAACAGAGCAGACAGGGGTTTCTGGACATCAAACAAGGATAATGATTTAAGCAGGTGATAAAGACCTAAATGGGAAGCCATCATTAAAGGGAGAACAATAATTCAGCCGCTAATTATGTTTTTTCTTCTCTTAGGTGTTGCTTTAGGCCAGACAACCAGCACTGAAGCCCCCATTTCATCAACCCCTGCACCCCCCAGTGCAACCAGCACCGGGGTTCCCATTTTATCAACCCCAGCAGCCCCCAGTGCAACCAGCACTGAGGCCTCAATGGCATCAACCCCAGCACCTCCCAGTGCAACCACTGCTGTGGCCTCTGCTCCCCCAGCTGCTCCTGCAACACTCTCAGCTGGACTGACACCAGCCACGGCAAACCCTGCTGCATCCACAGCAGCTCCATCTGCTGATCCAAGCACAGAAACCCCTGCCCAGACTCTGCCCACCACCCTGGGGACTGTCCCCACCTCTGGCAGCACGGCCACCTCTCAAGCATCTACAGGACTGATGGCCACGTCCAGCAGTGTCCCAGCGTCCCCTCCAGGAGTGACCACATCCCCGGGGGTCCAGTCGGCAGCTCCGCTCCCCACCACCCCCCAGCCCTCCAACTGCAGCAGGGTGAATGTGACAGCCTGTGCCCTCTGCCCCCCGGGGACAGTCCCCAACCAAGGTAAGAGTCCCTGCTCCCACCTTCCGTGTTAGAGGGAAAAGGGATTTGTCAGGGGAGGTGAAGCCAGCGCTTGTTCTTGTGTTGGAAGCTTGGACAGGCAGCAGGAGAGGGAGTTAATTCATTTCACCCTTCTGAAATCAGAGACTTGGTTTTTCCTGGCCTTGTGCTGTGCTTTGGTCTTCCTGAGGCTTCCCCAGTGGAGTGACAAAGCAGTGGGATTGTGGCACAAAGTGTAACACAAGTGCAGTCTGATTTATTGGCAGAAGAACGTAATTTTGGGGTCCAGGGCCAAATACAAGGTCAGTTTCCAGCTGTCTCGAATGCTTGAAAGAGAGTCTCTGCTACAGAGACAGCCTTCTCCCGTGGCCTTGAGAAAATACTTGATCAACCTCTGTTGTCGTCAGCAGTGCAGAATATCACCTTTCCCAGAAGTCATGGATGTTGTAACGAGGTTGGGTTTTGATTTCAAACACCACCACCCCATCCCACCAAAAAAAATCTCAAAAAAAGAAAATAATTATCCAAAATACAAGCCATGTACTTTTTGCTTATTCCCTGCACTACAGGGCACTTTTACAAAGGGGGAATAAGCAGCTCTGATGCTTTAGGGTCCTGCAGAGGACAGGAGTTAACTCCCACCTCCCTTGTGTGCAGGATCTTCTTTTACAGGGCCTTTTCCTCTTGCCTGTGTTGGTGGTGCAGCTGCCAGGACTGTCTTGGGCAAGCAGGGGGATGGCAGGTCTGGTGTGTGCAGCTGCAGTAAATCCCACCCAATTCCTCTGCGTGGCTGGGATTGGTTTTGTGGAGCAGAGAGGGGTAGAACTCTCCTGCTGGGAATGCCATGGTACCTGTGCTCAAAGAAAAGCTGTTGCTGCTGAAGGCAGATCCTCAACTCTGGGGCTTTACTCACCAGTTCTGCTTCCTACAAGCTTAAATTATCAGTAACCTAAAGAAGTATATTTGTTTCTTTTTTTTTTTCCCCTCTTTTTTTTTTTGTGTGTTGGAGGGAAAACAAGGAAAACTTTGCTGGCCCCTCAAATTAAAGACGGAAAAAGCAGTCAGCTTAATTACTGGAGATCCACACTGACAGACTTGACTCCTTAGATCATCTTATGGCTGTTCTGCAGCTTGCTAACAGTGGACAGCAGCATAATTAGCATGAGCATTGCAGTTTCTACCCTTCATGAGTGCCTTGCCAGAGGAACTGCATCCCAAAGCTTCTGCCTTTGTGGCAGTGACCTGTACTAGCAGACACAGGGGTTTCAGCCAAGTCTTGCAATCCTCATCCTGACTTTTTGTTCCAATTTAGGCACCTTGAGCTGCTCGTGCTGCGCGGAGGGCTCGTGCACAGAGCCCAGTGCCTGCAGCCCCTGCCCACCAGGCCACTACCAGCCCCAAAGTGGGCAACCATCCTGCCTGCCCTGCCCACAGGGGTATTACACCAGGTGAGTGAGTGACTGAGTCCCTGGGCGTGGGGACTGGATGTTATGCCACAAAACACTTCCCAACCGGAAAAATCTCTTCCTTTGGGCTGTAGGAAAAGTGCTGCAAGGGTTGTTTCCCAGAGGCTAAATTCTCCTCGTCAGGAAGCCTTGGTGTGGATATCCTTGTGGTGAGGGCTGTCCCTCTGTGGGCTTCCCTTTTTCAGCCCCATGTCTTCTGTCTGCACTGAGGGAACATGTTGTTTTGTGATGAGGAGACTCTTGGGAGTCAGGTGTGGGTTCATCTCTTCAGCTTTTCTCTAAGATATGTCTGTCCAACAGGCTCCATCTCCCTGCTTTGCCCAATTACTTTCTTACTCACTGTTTTCTTGCCCCCAAGGCATCTCATTACATTTAAGTCAGTGGCATCTAAAGCAATACCCTCAGCTGATAGTGTGTGGAAAATCTGACAAGACATCCCAGCCAGGAGCCCAGTCTTGCAATTCCACCAGGCTGTCTCATCCAGGGATGCTGTACAAGTGTCCTCTGGCTGAGGGGACATGTGGATGTGCTGCTCTCTCCATTTCCATCGGATTTTCCCTTGCTGTATCCACATCTGCAAACAGTGGGCTGTGTCCTTTTTGTGGTGGCAAGGACAGGAGGGGTGGCAAGAGTCTCCCAGGATTGTGTCCATTGCAGAACAGCTCCATTTGGATCTGTCCTGGGGAACGGGAACAAAATCTGGCTGCAGGAAGGGTGACCTGACTGTGCAGTTTGTTTGCAGCAGCCCTTGAGTTTGAGGTGCCAGCAGGATCTTTGTCTGTGCTCCCCCCTGTGCTTCCCCCTTGCAGTTTGTGCTGTGAGGACCTGCCTTAAAAATACACCCCAAATTGCTTTAAGAAGACCATCAGGAGCAGCCTGCAGGGCACACACAGCTGCTGCTGGGATGTGGGAGAGCGCCAGGGACCAGAGAGGGTCAGGCAGCAGCACTGGGTTGGTGTGTGCCAGAGCAGGGACCAGAAGTGGGGGGATCCGGGGGGGACCTGGGGGTGCAGTGTGTGCGTGGCCATCTCCTGGTGGCTGCCTGGGCCTCAGGGCTTCGAGGGGACCATTTAACATCTCTGTGGTATTCGGAGAATTCGGCCTCCCCGCAGCTTTGAGTGGCTCTGGCTGGCGCAGGCCCCGCGTTGGTTTGTGTTCAGCAAAGCATTTGCTGTGTTTCCAGTTGATTTTTGAGGTTCTTTCGGTTTTTTTCTGCAAATCTCACTCAGCCCTGGAGTTTCTGAAGGAATTAAAGAGCATGTCCTTGTTTTCCTCCAAAGTATCTCTGAGTAGGTTATCAAATTCTTATACCCACATGCTTGTTGAGGGGGATTTGGCTCTGTTAGTGATGAATGTAAAAGCTTCCTCTTTTCCTGCCTTTCCCTCATGTCCTCCCCCTCCTCCTGGAGTTCTGACATACTGCCTCCCTTTTCCCACAGTCCCTGCTATTTAAGGTCAGGGCTCTCACACATCACTGCCTGTGGTTTAGGTCCCTTTTTTCAGCTCCTGCTTCCCAACAATGGAGCAGCTCCTTTTGAAATCGCTGATGGATGCCGAACAGCAAACACCTTCCCTATTCCATTTTCAAGAGTGGATTTAAGGGTCTGACTTCAAGCCAAGGGTTTTAAGCCTGACCACAACGTATTTTTCAAGACCTTCAATTCAGATGGTCCCTTTTCATATAGCCCACAGGCACAGGGTATCTGTAATGTTAATAATACAGAAAACTGTAGTTTTTTAGTGGACCTTTAACCTTTAACATTTTGAGTTCAAACTGATCACCTGAACTCCTTCTTTATAATTGCTCTATTTCTAGACTTGTCAGTGTTGTGCTCTGCTCTCTCTTCTCCAAGTGGATAGAGGCTTGGCTAACCTAAAATCCTGTTCCACTCTGCTCCCTTCCCTCCCAGCTTCCCAAGGAGCACCCTGTGCCTTCCCTGCCCACCTGGACATTTTGCTAATGAGTCTGGGGCTGCAGCCTGCAGAGCCTGTGAGCGAGGTAGGCTTCGGTCTGTGTTCAACCCAAATGCATTTTCATCACGTGATGCTTTTTCCCAGGGCCAGACGCAATTACCAGGTAACTTAAAAGCACTGAAGGGTAAACAGGCTAAAAATAGCCCAGCAGATCTCTTCCCTATTCTGTTGTTATTAAAATGAAAAGAGCAGGTCTCAGCCATGCTTGTTTTAGCAACAAGTTAATGCTAACACTGCTGAAAGTTGGGAGAAAAAGGTTTATGAAATTCAGTTTTAGCACAAGGGGGGAGCGTTGTCAGGAAAATAAAATATTCTCTATTTCTGATAGCAAAAATGAGCCTAAACCGTCTTGCTTTTCATTTAGGCAATCTTCTGCAGTGTGAATATTAAGTGTAATACTCTCCTTATTTTCCACACATTAAAACTGGGGTTTCAGGGAGCGGCACTGCACCTGGCTAATGCCACTCACACCTGGTACAATGTGTTTGCAGACGGGTAACAGCATGTGCAGAACAGAACAGCACTTACTTATGCAAAAACCTAATTAACACATGCAGTGCAGCAGCTCTTCTGCACCCAAATGGGGTCCTGCTTGAACATGCACAACTGTTCCTTTGAAAATCCGCCCACCGAGCTGCTGGGCTGTGCCCAAACCTTGGCTGTCACTTGCTGAGTTTGGGAGGAACAAAATCCGGTTGGTGACAGCGATGGGGTCTGTCACTGCCTTTACTCAGCAGATTTGAACACTGTGTCAGACAACAGGGGACTCTGTGGGGGTGGCCCCTGAATCCTGCAAGTATAAATGTAAGAAGTTCCTTTTTCCTTGCAGGGAGAGGGGAGGTGGGTTTGGTTTCATCCTGCTCTGCCGCAGCCTCTGCTGTCTGGTGCCAGTCTAGGTTTGAGGCAGATCTTACCCACACCATGTCCAGCTCCTCTCTGAACCTCAACTCTGTCCCGTGTGGGCAGTGACCATTTTTTACATCATCAGGCACCTTCCAAACCCACCCAAATTCCCAAGTGCTGCTCTCAGCTTTCCTGCTGGTGTGGTGGGACTCACAGGTTGGGTCCTGCTGGCCCCTGCCCACACCCTGGGCACTTTGGGGAACTTCACTCTTTGTTGTGCTTTGGGAAGGGTCTGTACGTGCCCATCCTGGTCTTTGTGGTGCAGGGAGGGAGGGTTTGCTGCACCAGCAGAGCCATCCTGGCTGGTGGGTCTTGTGTCCTTCCTTTTGCAGGGAAGAAGATGCACCCCAGACTTCCTGGGGTGGGGAAAGGCCTGGAAGGGCTGAGGTGACCAGAGGGGTTTCCCCTGGCCAGAGACCTGCTCCAGCTGAATAACTTGGGAATTGGCACTGGGATCACCTATTCCAGCTTCATTCCAGATCAGCCTGTGGTGCTGGGAAGGGTGACAGGTGTCTCCTTGGTGTGGTTTTGAGTGATGTGAGATGTGACACCAGGGGAACCTGCCTGAGCCCTCCGTGCATCCCTCAACATGGCAGAGGGCAGCAGGGAGCTTTCATTGCTCTTTCAGAGCTTTGAACAAATATAAACCCAAATATCCTAAATTAACCCCTGAAATGCCACCTGAAGCATGTTGTGGGGAGTTGTCCAGTAAAATGGACACGAGCACATAGACAATGATGTGGGGCAGAGGTGTTGAGGCAAGATCCTGAAGCCTTACTCTTCTCTTTTTCAGGCCATTTTAGCTCCAAGCAAAATGCAGCTTTTTGTCTGCCTTGCTGGCCGGGATCATTTTGCAAGTAAGGATCCTCCTGGGGTGCTGGGTCTCAGATGGACAGGGAGGGGGGGTTTCTTTTAGCCACTGAGCTGGAACCACCAGTGTAGTGCCCAAAGACAAGTCACCTGCTATTTCAGCTGTAGGGACATTGCTGCTGTCCCCAGTGAGAGAGGGATGGCATGATGGGGGAGAGGATCCTGGCTGGATGTGGAGGCATCCTGGGATGAGATGGCAGAGCATCACCTCACAACCCACCTCCCCCATTCCTGCATTCCAGAGGTGCTGGTGGTACCTCACAATGGCCCCTGACCTACTGTGTCAGGGATTCCTGCACAGAGGTTGGGCTGTTCATGTCCAAAGCGAACTGGCACATGGATACTCACCTTCCTTCTGCCCTCTCTCGAGCTCCTTTGTCCCATGTTATGCAGCAGATCTCTGCTGAACCCTGGTGAAATGGCCACAGGACTGGACCCTGGGCTTACCCGGCCGTATCACAGGTCCAGCCCAGTTCTAACCAGTTCCAGCCAAGTTTGCTAAGGCACGGTGAGTTCATATGAGTTTCATACAAATAAGCAACCAAAGGGAGGACAGAAATGCCACCGTGTGCCCAGCCCTAATTCGATGTGCTGGATGGGCCAGGCTGGATGGGGCTTTGAGAAACTTGCCCTGACCATGGCATGGGGGTTGGAATGAGATGACCTTTAAGGTCCCTTCCAACCCAAACCATTCTGTGATTCTGTGTGAGAAACCGCACTGGAGAGAGACACCCACAAAAAGGCAAAAGTTCCTGGTTGGTGTGGTTGACCCTGGAGACTCCAGCTTGTAAGAGCTGGCTTTGGTGGGCTGGGCTGGTCTTGGAAGTGCTCATCCTGCAGCGTGTCCTGCCTCCTCTCCCCTCCCAGCACCACCAGCTGCTCGGCCTGCCTGCCCTGCCCCGGGGGGCAAGAGGCTCCTCGGGAGGCGTCGGAGGGGTGCAAGTCCTGCCCGCCAGGTAACTGCAGCTGGGAGGGGAGGCTGTGCCCAGCGGGGGTCACACAGCTCCAGAGGCTCATTCCAGACTTGTCTCATTTGACCCAGAGGCTGCAGGTCCCCTGCAGAGCAGAGCTGTGCCCTGGCAGTGAAGGACAGTGCTGGGGTGGTTTGACTGGGTTCTGGTGGAGGCTGTGCCTGTGCCAGACCTTCCTGCCAGGCTGGTTAATGGCTCGGAGGTGTGAGGGTCCCTGGCATGCCAGGCAGCCCAAATCCACAGCTGGGTAACAGTTCCAGCAACAAGCATCTTCATCGGTGGTGGTGGCTTTGCTGAGGAAAGCACAGCCTTGCTCTCAGAGATGGGGATGCTCTGCAGGGGCAGCCCGGGGCAAAGGGACACAGCGAGGGGATGTGAGGGACACGGCCCTGCTCCTTCCTGTGCTGTCTGGAACAACACGGGGCTGCAGCAGTGAGCCAGCAGGAGCTGGGCAGAGCTCAGGCAGAGCACTCCGGCCACCCCCATGGCAGTGGCCAGCCCCAGTCTGGACACAGCACCAGGGGCTTCTCGCAGCCGAGCTGCATTTTAAACACGCAGGGAAGCATTTACCACTTCAGACTTGGAACTTCTGTGACCTGTCTCTCCCACAAAGCTTGGGAAACTGAGCTGTGCTTTGAAGTCTGCTCAGCAAGTTTCAAACAGCTGGAAAAGGTGTTTGAATCCAGCATTGGAGAGGATGACACACTGCTGACCTCCACCTCCTGTCTTCTCTCTACATTAAAGCCAGAGCTCACTACTAAACCCCTCTCCCATGTACTCCTACTCACACAACTCTGTTTGCTGAGGTCTGACCCCAAATATTCTTTAGTCTCTCTGTTGCTGTTGGTTCTGTTCTGACCCTTTGCCGCTGAACCAGGACTAAAGCCCAGGCTCAGCTTTTGTTACGCATACGAGCACAAGAGAAATGCTCTTTCTCCCTGTGGCTTTGAAAGCTGATTCATCCACTTGCAATTGCAAAGGTCCTGGGGTCTAGTCTCAGACCTTAATTTTGTGCTTATTTGCTGTTTAGGTAAATTCAAAGGTCCCAGGGACAGGAGATGCAAGGCCTGCAGGACAGGAGAGTACCAATTACAGCGGGGCAAGGAGAGCTGTGACCTGTGCCCAGAAAGCCACTACTGCCCTGTGAGTGCCCATCAGCTGAGGGCAGCCTGTGTTAGGCACAGAGCTGTCCCATCACAAGCTAAATACACTTCAATTAACACTTTTTTTTTTTTTTTGGTAACCTGAGCTTCTTTTCTTTTTAACATAGACAGGGCTCTGATGCAGGGAGATGGTTAAAATGATGACTCCAGGAGTGTGGCTTTGTGCCTGGAGCTGCCTGCTCTGACTGGGCCATGAGGGGATGGTGTGTGCATTAATGAGGGGGTTTGATGTATGGACTTGCTGTGTAATGACACCTTCTGCTCTTCCCCGTGCTCTAACACTGCAGGGCCAGACCAGGCTGAATTTAATAATGGCAGATTCATTTACTTATATTCCCCCCCCCGCCCCGCAATGCTAAAGTGTCTCCTCCCTTTGCCCTGGTTACCTCCTGCAGTTTGTTGGTGCTGAGTTACTTCTTCTCTTGGGCAGAGCCCAGATGTGAACCCCATCAAGTGCCCTCCTGATGCCTTCTGCCCCAGGGGCAGCGTGGAGCCCACCTACTGCATGGAGCTCTTCCTCTACAAGGTGGGGGACTCCTGCCAGCTGACCCCTGCCACGATCATTGTCCTGGCCACCTTCTCTGCAGGTGAGTCTGGGTCCTTCCTCTCTGTCCTCTGGTAAAACCAGACACCCCTCCCAGTTAAACCAAGCATTCTCTGGCTGAGGTATTTTGTGTTTCTGGAAAGCTGGATTTCTAATGAAAGTCCTTTTCCTTGCTCTGGAGGAAGGTGGCACAGTGCTGAATGCTTGCTTGTCCCTGGGAAGCAGGGGTGTGTATGGACCCTCAAACAGGGATTCCTTGGCCACACAAAAGTAGGAAAAATTTCCTTTTGGTATGAGACACCATTTCCTGAAAACATTCCTGCCTTAAGTCATGCCACAGCATCCAGCAGGATGGGGAGCTGCTGGCTCACGCAGTGTTGGTTGTGTTGATGCCATAATGTACCTCGTAACCAGGAGAATGAAAGACAGCCTGAACCTGCTGAGTGTGAGGAGCATCCCTCCAGATGCCACCTGCTGTAAATTGGCTCACTAGGGCAAGCTAACAAGTGGATGAGCTTTTCAACTGGGAAGCCGCACCATGAATAATTGTTCCAAAACAATGAATATGCATTTTTGGTCTCAGAGAAGGGAAAAATAGAGTTCTTGTTTTTAATCAAAGTTGGGGGGAGGTTTAATCAGAGAGTTAGGATGAAAATGAGCAACTATTCCCGCTATGGATTGCAAAAAGGGCAGATGAGGAACATGGGAGGTGGAATTTGTATCCTGTGCCCAGAGAGATGAAGAGAAATCCCCGAGTGCCACTTACACTACCAGAGATGAAAATCCTGTATCAAGAGAGCCAAGTCATAGAGATGACTCAGCCATCAGAGGATAAAGAATATCCAACAAGCCTCATATTCATGGTTTCTGTGCTTCAAGTGTATTTTATGTACCTCCTGACGACCCATTCTCCACTTGGCTCGCTGTTGTTAAAAGGAGAGATTAAATGCACGTGTTACTCCCCACAGTGAGCAAGACACACACAGAGCAAAGCTGCTTCTCCAACAAGAAAGCAGCGTTCTCATCACTCCTCTCTTGGCAGCTGAGGAGGGGACTCCACGGATGCACGGAGGAGACAAGGACAGCGGGGTCTGGAGGAGCTCTAGCAGCGCTGTCTGACTGCTGTTTCCATGGGGTGCAGTGCCTGGTGGGAGCAGACGAGGGTTGTTCTCACAAGCTGTGGCTTGGAGCCATGAGAAAGCTCCTCCACTGACCCCCATCCCCTCATGCCAGGCTGTTGTCCAAAAATCTGCCAAAACAGATGCCATCTGAAGCGAGTATTAATTTGAAAAAGTAGATTAAACTGAAGTATATGAAAAGACTGTCCAGAGAGGGACAATGGCCCATTAACCAGAGTTTGTGATAAACAAGTCCGAGGGTCAGGCAACAGCATTCCTGCCTCTCCCAGAGCTTGCTGCAAAGAGGAAGAAAGGAAACAGCCCACGCAGGAACCCGCGAGTATTTCACGGCTGGGCTCACAGATCAAGTGTTTACCATGAGACTGTCTGCTCACACAACCGAAATTTGGGCGTATTTGTCTGGCCATATTGCATCACAGCGACAGATTTGTGCTCTTCTGTTCAGATCAATTTTCTCTGATGATGCTTCTGCCAGAAACAAACGAACAGAATGTCGCAGTACTTGAGATTTGCCAATTACTTCCGTGCCTATGCCCAAGCCAAAAGTAATTTTTCCTGACAGCCCTGATCTCGGTCTAGACTCAGAGTTAATCTAGGTTAGTTGCTTCTTGTGCTTCAGTGTGAGTTCTGCACAGAGCAAACTAATTTCTCAGCAACATCCTTTTGGTGGGGTCTGCAGTGGATAAGATGCCCAGTGGAAAAGAGTTCCAGAGAGCAGAGAGTAAATGGGAGTAGGAAAGCAAGTTACTGAATTATTTAATTAAAAGTTGCCATTTTTTCCTCGCAGCTTCCAGAGTTAAGCTGAAATGCTGAAGTTAAATGTTATTACTGTTAGTGAAACGTTTTTTTTTCCTCCTCTTCTTTTGGGGGGACAGAGTATGTAGGAGAAAATACCCCTTATTTTACCAGAAGGGAATACCTGAGTTGAGAAGCCTTGGAGCAAACATCACCTGACACTTTACCTTCCCATCTGTGAATAACTACCATTCCTCTCTTTCCAGGTGGAATCATTGTTGTCTTTCTAATAATTCTGAGAAGGCGACAAGAGCATGGCAAGAAATCCCTGAAGTCCCTGTTGCTGCCCCGGGGCTCGGGAGGACACACCTCGTACGGGGGCACGGAGGACACAGAGCCAGTCTATGCTGGCTGGTAGCACAGGCCATGGTCAGCAGCCACCTGCCTCTCTTTCCCCTGGGGCAACACAGCTGTGGGCCTGGGCAAGGTGTTTAACCACGAGCAACCTATTTCTGTATAGCTAAAATCAGTGCTGGGAAATAAAACTCAGTTTTTGAGTTGTGGCTACTTGTGCAAGCCAGCTCCCCGCTCTGCTGCACTGGGCTGATGGGAAAGGTCTTCCCCTTCCAGTTCCTGGCTTCTTTCACAAGTAAATACTTTTCCTTTCTTCAGGACATTCCCGCACAGGTGCTGTGTAAACCCAGCCCAGCCAGCTGTGACCCTTTGTGTCAGTACTGTGCTTCACCAGCCCTCCACTGCCACTAAAAACAGCATCTCTGTCAAAAGATCCACGATTTTAAATGATGGCAAAGAGGTGGGAGCAGGTGCTACTTCTCTCTTTAGTCTTGCAGCAGCAGAGGTAGCTGAAGTAGCCCAGCTGTGGGGGGTTAAGTGGTTCCTGCCCTCAGCTGCTCATTCTCCTCTCCCCAGGGGAGGTGTTAAAAGTGTTTGAAAAAATTTATGAAAGACATCAGTTCTCTGATCTCTCTCAACTCTATCAGGTGAGTAACTGGGTGGGAGAGTGGCACATCAGCCACTGTGGGCAGACAGGTTGCCCAGAGAAGCTGTGGCTGCCTCGTGCCTGGAAGTGTTCAAGGCCAGGTTGGATGGGGCTTGGAGCAACCTGGTCTAGGGGAAAGTGTTCCTGCCCATGGCAGCGGGTTGGAAGTGGATGGTCTTCCAAAACCAAACCATTCTGTGATTCTAATCTGGATCAGCAGCAACAGGGGTGGCACCTACAGCCCTCCCCACAGCACCCAGCATGGGCAGAGCTCCCTGCAGTCTCTCCCACTGTGTATTTAGGAGAGACGTGAAGTTTCTCAGCTGGCCCAAGGCTGTGGTTTTCCTGGGAGCAGCAGAGGGACACAATCCTGCACAGCCCCAGGTGACCTCAGCAGAACCGTAAGCCACCAGTATCAAAGCAGATCTCTGAAATGCTTCTTAAAAAAATGTAGCTGCTGTCACATGTGGGAGATTTCACATGTGAAGCCAAACCAGCCCCAAAAAGAACCTGTCTGAAAAAGCCAAACAGTCAAATTCAGACCCGACCAAGCAGGACCAGCACTTGTGACAGCAAAAGGACCCCAAGGGAGCAGTGCCTGGGCTGGGTGGCTCCAGCTCGGTGTCACCAAAGCCTGTAAAATTATGAGGAACAGAGGGCAGCACTGGAAGAACTGGACTGCAAGAAATGTCAGCATTTCTGTGATAAGCAACAGTGTGAAAACAAGCCAAATCATTATCACCTCCATGGAAGTGTAAAACAGTATTTCCAGGGCGGCTCCTAGGAAGGCCTGGAGTGTAAGTTTTCCCTATCAGAGAACAAAGCCCTGTTCCCTCGCTGCCAAACCATGCTTGCTTAGTGTGTATCAATTCCACTTTTTTCTTTAAAGAAAAAAAACAGTGCCAAAATAAGCATATAGAGCTGTTTTACAAAAGAGACTTAGCAACTTCTTAAATAACTAGGAATAGAATTCAACATTTAATAAGACATTGAAGTTTCTCAAGCAGTCAGACACGGAATAATGAGACTCAACAATGTGGAAAAATCCCATTAATACGTCTTTCAAGATATTTTGCTTTTCCCAAGTAATTCAAATAAAAAACCTCCTAAAACCTGACCATGAACACAAAGCTATTGAACAAAACAGACATTTACTTTGATTATTTTTCCTAGGTTGTATGAAAATACATCTAACATACTCAACTGAAAATTGCTTCCATGCTTGCTCATGTGATAAAAGTACAACAAATTCTGAAACTGGCAGTCAAGTATCAGCTTTTTGCTGGAAAAGGAAAGACATTTTGCTACTTTGATGGGCAAGACACAAAGAACATTATTTAAGGCCACATAATATGCCGCAGTTAGATGTTGTTTAGATTAATTTATAACAGAAAATCCTTCAAGTTGCTGAATGCTAAAAAGTATTGAGCTGCATCATGAGAAAGGTCAAGTCTTAAGGATTGTTTTACCTTGTATTTAAACAGTGGGAAAATGAAAACAATGTCACAACTTTTGTCTTCTTTTTTAAACAAAACTTTAGCCTGTTGTCCCAGGCTGCAGAGTAAGGTACAGAAGCCTTCATTACAATGCACCTAAACCCCACCTGTCCTGGTACAGAAACCAAAACTCTCCCAGATCACCCCCTGAGTGCCTGAGCTGAGCTCACAGGGTTACACGGCCAGTACGTATCACAGGAGAATATGATCCACATTCCTTCTCAGGATCAGTCTACAGGACGTGCCCAGCAGAAGGAATGAATTCCTAGGAACTCCCAAGCCAACTCCTGGTCTGCAACCTCAGGGATGCAGAACTCCGTGGGCCCAGAGAGTGGAGCAGTAAAGAGCAGGGAGAGGTAGAAGGAAGCAGAAGGTCAAACAGCCCCTGGCTCAGATCTGTTTGTGAGAACATGAGGAGTCTCTCTGTCCCCACAGACAGACACAAGGGGTGGCTGTCCTGCATCCTGCTGTGCTGAATGTGCTTGTGAGCCCCCGGAGAGGGGCAGGGAGCTGTGGGCTCTGTGCCCCAGCCCAAACCCCGTGGGTGCTGTCACTGCAGCAGTGCCTGTCAGTAACTGTGGCCTCTGCAAGTGGGGATCTGCCTCTCAGGACCTGGGGCATCACTGTTCCAGAGTGACAGAGCTGTTAAACCTACACGTGAAGAGGAAAAAGCAACACGACAACTAAAAAATATTAACAAATTATAAAAGCAATGGAATGTAAAGAAAAAAATTTATAATAACTTATTTAAAGGTATTCTTACAAAGCCTTCCTTACATGGTATAGTATTCAAAGAATGGTCCCAATGACATCAAATTCCTTCATTTTGTTTTAAAGCAATGAGGAAAATATTTCTGCTCTACTACCTGACCTCATTTTCCTTCCCTTGAAACCCAGTATTAGAGACACAAACATCCATAATATCATGTTTTGGTTTTGATTTTTGGCACAGGACTGTTCTTCAGTCCCATGGCAGAGAAAAAGTTTCCCTCAAAATCAATTAAGGAATCTTGAATCTTAATTTGAGTGCAAGGCTTGGCATACCATTTTAAAAAAAGCAAACATGTAAAACTTCTCCTGATTTTGAACTGTGCTATTTCTTCAAAATTATTTGGGGGAAAAAAAAAAATTAACCTTCCAACAGTGTTTATAAAAACTGATTCAAAAAACAAAGCATTTTGGTCACAAAACAGAAACCAAAGTGTTCAGCATAGGGCAATGCAACATTTATAACCTCTTTCAATTAATATCTTCTAATAAAACCAACATTTTTATGTGTCAGGAATAAATGGAGATTTTCTTAATTCCAGAAACTAAATCAAATCCTGAAGAAACACCTTGGAAAAAAACCCATACACTTCCATGATATAGCAAGGCTTCATTTTCAAAAGGGCTACGCAGAGTTTCTGCACTATTAAGGGCAAACTAAGCTAGAACACACACAAATGGCTAAATGGACATGGAAGTGCAGGTGGTGCTCACGGAGGGTGGGTCACAATGGCACAACTCAAAACGTGCTTGGAACGCTGCCTAACCACACGCCAAGGACATGCACTGGGAACAAAACCAGCAAAGATGTTTTTCTTTACCGTTTTTTCCTAGTTTTAGTATTGTTTCCATCAATACTAAGCCTTGTATATTCATCTCACTGTTAGTGAGATCCTAACGCTAATGGGAGGGAGGAATTCAAAACAGCTTTGCTGACACAACACAGTGGTGACAGGATAGTCCAGAGCAGAGCTCCTAAAAATGTAACAAAAAATTTCAGTCTGTCAAGTCAAGAAGCCAGTATTACACAAAATTTATCAAAGGGAACAGTCAGGCTAAATTTCACACCAAAATTCTTATGTACTTCTTCAAAAATCTATTTCACTTTTACTTAATTGTTTTGAATTTAGTTTTTGTACTTTAGTCAAGTTTCAGTTTCTGTTTCATTCAAGGGGATGGTTTTGCTCCTTGTTGGGCATTTCTTGCATTATCATAAAGTTGAAATGCCTGGACTCCTAACATTCCAAAGAAAAGTTTGCCTCTACATTTTACCTGACATTACGGAAAAAAAAATCAAGTTATCTTTTCCAAATAGTAGCTTTTGTACCATTTATTTTTATTAAAACACAAAAATCCTAGAGTATTGGGCCCATATTGCAAGACAATATCCCTTTAAGTCCAGACCTGTAGAGCTCTGCAAGATCAAGTAACTTCCATTTTGCTGGGATGAAACACAGGAAAAAACAGTATAGAAAAAAATCTCTTACAAAGTAAGATTCCCCCTCTCTGGTACAGGGTGTGCCTTTCCCACCACGCACCACATTTCTTGGTGGAAGGATATTTATGATCATGATTGCTTAAGAATCATTTTTGAAGAGCACAAACCAATTGTTGTGTGTGTGGCTGTAGCGAGAGACGCACCTGGGTCATGACTGGCATTCAAGCACTTGCTCAAAAACACACAAGGCAAGCAAATCTCATTGGGACCACAGACCAAGCCATTTCTTACTCAAAAGGACTTGAGAACTAACAACTTCTTTCAAGGATATACTATTTTAAACATCTGTTGGCTGACAAATACTACCTCAAAAAAACTATGTTTACGCCTACCTGGTTTGATTTTAACCTACCTCCAACCTGCAAGTATTTTGGAGGGAACATTTTACATTCGTAACAATTCAAGTGTAACTGTAATGCTGAGTAATAAGTTTGGTTTGTCCTGAAGTTTGCTGAACTATGCAGTTCGTTATCAGTGCAGAAGCAGCAGAAGACTGCTGTGGTTGGCTCAGTGGATTTATAAAAACAAAACAAAAAATACCCCCCCATTGTAACCTTTACAGAATATATGTAAAATTGTGTCCTTCCCTGGCCATATTCACAACTTATCTACAAGATAGTGTTAGCAGTAGAAACTGCAGTCCATGATTATTTGCATTCAGCTCTCATCCATCTGTTCCGCTTTCTCCTAGGCTTGAACTTGTTCAGTTTTTTGCGGGGTTTCTCAGTCTTCTGAGTTTCAACAGAATCCACCCCGAGAACGTGTTCAGAGCAGCATAACTGTCCATTCAACATGGAATTTAGTACTGTCCTGTCTTGGTGCTCCTTGCAGAAAGAGTTTGGGCAGAAGTGGCAGAAAGAAACAGAAGGTTTGCCACAAACATCACAGTGGTGCCAAGGACACTCCCACTTCCCTGCAATCAAAACCAAAGAGCCCATTAGTGGGGAGTAAAACATGGCATCATCTCTTAAAGAAGTTTTGTGTTGTAGCAGCTGAACAAGGCACAACTTTCCTGACAAAGCAAATGACAGCAACTACCGGGGCTGATCTCAACACTCAAAATGCTCCACCACGCTTCTAAAGCTCAGCTGGCAGCTGCAAGGAGCAGACTTGACACAATCTCATTTAAACACAGCAGTCAGCTCCAGCTAGAAGAAATGACTCAGGCTTCACTCAATAGCATTTTACAGAACTTGCACGCTGGTAGAGCATCCAAACATCCGGTCAGCTGCTGCCTACTCTTACAGCAGTCCCCTGTCTGTTGCCAGTTTTGCTCAGGGATGACTGGTGTGCTTCACAGCTGCTGTTTCACCCCAGCATACTTTACCAGTCCCTGTTTTACTTGTTTCTGGGACAACAGGCTTTGCCTACTTCCCCTGTTCATATCCCACCCGATATGGCTGACTGGAACCCCGTAACTCCTGTGATATCTGGAACTGCAACCTGATGTCTGCTGCTCTTAATTGCCCTACTTGCCTTCTTTCAGAAGCTGCTGCTGTTCTTCTGGCTTGAACTCAAAGGGCTTCATGCATTTCTTAGATAAAATCAACTTTCCTGCGGCAGGGCCACGGTGCTCCTACCAGGTGATACACTCAATTACCTACATTTGTAAAACAAATGCCTCATTTTGCCAGAGAGGCAGGAGGAGACCATCATTTTGTCTTCAAATCCAAGAGGAGCTGCTCCCGCACGATGCACAAACCAAGTTCCTGCCATACAAACCCATTGTTTTCAAGATGACAATCCTGACAAGGTTTCAGTGCAATAACTGAGGTACCTGCACAAGTTATTTATACAAGTGTAAGACATAGGTTGACTCACCAAAAGGACGTTTCACCAACCCAAGACAGGAGAGATGATAAGCTTTAGTACAAGATTTCCTGTCACACAATACCAGCTGGCCTCCATCACCACAACGGAAACAATCATCTTCAGATTCTTTCTTCCCTTCATTTTTCGTTCTGCGTCTCCGTGTTCTCTTTTTGGTCTTTTTGCCTTTTTCTTCTGAGGCATTAGTGGAAGAATTCTAAAAGAGTAAGGTGTAAATGCCAGTTTTGCAAAGGAAAAACATTACACAACCTAGCCAAGCTGTTGGCACACCTGGCAGAGTGTGCCCACAGCCAAAAACTTGACTTGGGGCAGACCTGCCCAGTGCCTCACTGTACTCATCTGTGTTGACAAAAACCCTACACTGGCCCTTGTGAAAAGTCATCCTGAAACCAGATCTTTTCTCTACAGCACCTTCCTACTGCAAAACCCCCTTCACTTTCTTGTCAGTGACAAAAGGTCTTCCAGTTTCCAGTCTAATCTACTTGTGGCTAATTTACCCTCATTATGTACTTACACCATCAATCACTTCAATATCCACTTTTCTCTTCCAGTTGCCAATACTCATGCTGGAATTACTAAAGCCTGCCTCCATTTCTCTTTGAGGAACAGACAGCAGAACTTCAGGAACTGTAGCTAATGATGGAAAGAATATACCAAAACTTATCCCTATTTCAACCTGACATTCTGCTGCTTGCAGAACTCTCCTTCACCAAATCATAATAAAATTTTGGATGATTTTTCAACATCCCTACCATCATTCCCTCCCTCTCACCCCAGTATTCACTATCTACTTTCTTTAAAATTAGCCCATTCTATCTGCCAATGCAGACAGCCCCAAAAAACTAAACTGCAACATTTAATTTCTTCATGGTTCTCTGTGTAAAGGTTCACCAGTTTATGTGAAACCTCATTTAAGTCCATCGCTTAACAAAAACCAGCTGTGTGGGTTTTGAAGATTCCCAGTTCACCCTCTGAAGTGGCTGGTACTGAGCAGTGTGAAGAACCACAGGAAGGTGCAGCTTTTCAACATCCACAGGTGGTACTTGTGCCTTCCCTCACACTCCTGTGCCAGCCCTTCAGAAAGCTCCATCAACTTCTGCTGGATTACAGGCTTCAAACTAACCTGACAGGAATCATACACATCGTTTCTTGATATACTTTGCTAACATTTTTTCCTCATTTGACACTCACATTTTTTATTCTTCAGTTCAACTCATTTTTTTAAATCAATCTTAACAAAATAAACATACTTTAAGGTTTAGATGGGGAAATATAAACTAGAATGTCAGAATAATCTCACTGACTACAGTTAGGCACATTCTTAGTCAATTTGAAGCTTTTACAACCCTTCCCCTGATAAGAACGTCAAAATCTCTTGATGTATTACTTGCCTTTGGTCTGTCCCCAAGAAATCCACTGCAGTTTGGGGCACCACATTTGCAGACTGTTTTTTCATTGCCCAGACAGTCAAGGTTGTAATTAAAAGTCAGCTCCGTCCCTGAGTGTGAAAAGGACAAGGTAACAAATTCTATCAAAATTATTACAAACAAATACAGCTTTTGCTATCTGTCTGCTGGTTTGGGACTTGCTTGTTGATGTATTGCTATAGGATTTTCCCTCTCTTTACTGCTCACAAGCACTGACAATGATTAACTAGATGGCCATATAGCATGATGTCTTATGCAATTACATTTTAAAAGAAATTTATTTTACTTCACAAAACTGTGCTTGTGTCTGGCCTACACACACATCTATCTGTCCGTCCAGCTAAATACAGCTATAGATAGGTATGTATGTGTGTGAGCACGTGGGTACACAAACCAGAACACAGATACTTTTAAATAGCCTCCTACATCCACTCCTTAAGCTTGTATGTTCATGGAAAAGATGCATTTGAGAGCTCCAAAACAAAAACTTACTAAGGATACTTGCCCTCGAAGCCAGCAACAAAAAGGAGCCATGGGACTCACAATTAAGAAACATTAAAGTAAAAGGCAGATCACAAAGCATCTCCTCTGTGTGATGAGTTCTCTACAGAAATATTTGCACTGAATCAGTTAAACCATGACTGTCCCACTCATAACTGCACAAAAAGTTTAACTTAGGGAATGAAACCAAAGCCAAGCCGAGCTGATGTACCTGCAGGAATGTCACACACAGCAAAGAGCCCGACACGAGTGTCTCCATTCACTGTCCACTTTAGAGTTTCACAATTTGGTTGGCAGCTGTGATTCATAAACCGAGAATAGTTTCCTTTGGGGCCAGCATCAATAATACGGTCCTGGAGAACAAACCAGCAACAGGATGAATGTTTTTTCTCTCCCCCCTCACCAAAAAAACCCCAAAAAAATCATCCATAACTGATTTCAGTAGCTGCATTCAGAATTGGGGTGGTGTTGCTATCCAGAGCACACAAGCCAACTGATGGTACATGTTGTATTGGAAACTGTAGTGTCCCACATGGCCTGGAATGTGACACTCCCAAAGCAATACTCGTGCTCTAGCTCACGTTTCCCAGCACCCATCGCAGCCACACGGCAGGATAAGTGTTCTTGTGAGCACTGTGGTGGGCATGTTAAGGAAACCCCTCCCCCAGGAAGCCTTAAAACTCACACTCAGTCACTCTGCCATTTACTTTGCACTTGCGAAGCTGTGAGGCATCTACAAGTACTGTGCTTTTTGTGGCATTTACCAAGTCACTGCATGATTACTTCCACAGATTACTAGTTTCTCACCAGATTTTTCCCCAGATCAGCCTAGTTTAAACAAAAACAAACTCTTGGTAAGCTAAAAACATCCCATCCCTACACACAATTGCTTTTTCATTTCTATCTCCACCAAATATAGCAAATATTAACAAATTAAAATAAAGTCTTGAAATTGCCAGAACTGTGTTTCTTGGCAGAGCTGCTTGAGAAGGCTTTTCTTATTTATGAAGTATTATTATGATTTCCTTCTAGCTCATTTTTATAATGCACATGTACAAGTATCATGCCTATGTGCACACATTTCAGCGCATGGGCAGCTCAGCCTCATAATAGCATTGGCAGTTTTGGAAAACAGACCCACAATGAACATTTATTAATTACAGTAAGAGTCAAATACACATCCAGTTCAGATATTTAACACACTGACGTTGTATGTCAATCTAGTAGAGGGGTGAGAAACTTTTAAGTGTTCAGAGAAACGTGGTTTCATCATTCTGTGGTGGTTAACGCCTGTGCAGGAACTCCTCAGTTACAGGACTAATGAAAACAGTAGCTGTGGAAATGCAGAGCAAGAGTCTTGGGAAAAAGAACGGTGGTTGGGACTGAAAAAAATGCAGGACTGGCAGCCAGCTCTTGCTTATCTCCTAACTAGCTGTCTGGGGACTGAAGCAATATAATATAGATAATCTATAACTCCTGCTGTCCAGGTTCTTCACTTTCTCCCCCTCCCGAGGAAGAAAATACTCAGAGGTGTACGCAGAACCACAGGTGCTGAATTATTCTGGTGTGTTAATTAATGTGCTGCAATAATTTGCTGCGAATCAATTTGTGGAGGGCTGGCTGGCTACTAACACAGAGAGTGCTTTCAGAAAAGAGTTTCTACAAAAGCACAAGCCTAGTTTTGTTATAAACAAAGCAAGGGACAGATGGCTGTAAGAAAGATTAAATGCCCTATATAGGACACAGCCTCACAATTTTATTCCATGTTCTTTCAAGTGAGAATTTTATTTTCTGTTGTTGAAATTTTAGTAAAAGCATTGCTAACAGCAATTCCTTCTGCTGTATCACTACTATTCCCCAAACTTCATACTTCATTTTAAGGCTAGGCAGGTAAGTACGTTGTACTTACACGTACAGGTAAGTACCGTACTTCATTTCAAGCAACCTATAGACCTTAACATGTAATTTATTACATAACACGGAACTAAGGAGATTCATTATGTACATAGAGAATGGAGAGAGCAGGCACAGAAGATGCAATGCTCTGAATATATGAAACTGTGGTATGTCAAAAGTAGCAGAGTGCCCTACCAAGGTGATCAACAGAAAAAGAGATCAAAATACGGTTATAAGTAAATAATGGCAAAAAACGTCAAATACCCTACCTTATCAATAGTAAGCATATAGAAGTGGGTGATGTCATTTTCATGTGCATATTTGATTCTTGCCATACATTCCTCTTCATCAATCAGCTCTCCCACATACTCATTCACAAACTCCCCCTGAAAGACACCAAGTATCACTAGTCAAGTATATCCCAAACCCACAAACAGCATCACAGGTCACCGATTCTCTGCTGGGTAAGGACAATTCCTACCTTTTTGATGTCCCTCTTGGCAACCAGGCCCCACCCTTTGCCATCAGTTTTGATGATCTTTGTCTCAGGGTACTGGCGCTTCGTGAAGCACTGGTTCTGGCACCGCTCTCCCGCCGGACAAACTTGTGGGTGGCACTCGTACATCAGCATCCGATTGAGGCACTCGGAATCAAAGCCACAAGGGTTTTCATCCGTGGGTTTGCAGTTGCACTTGGGAATCTCAGATATGTCAGCAGTGTATATCTGCACTTTACCGCAAGGTTTATTCACCTGAAAAATACATTAAAATAGTTAAAATATGACTTCAGAACAGTTAATTTTATTGTAAGTATATTAATATTATTGTAAGTAACCACACAGTGGTTGCTGATTTGGTTTTGCACCACTAGATGTTTCCAAAGCAAACTTTTACCATCTCATGACTGTGAAAGCACAGTTACCATCGTTACAACCTGACCCCATCTCACTGCTCAGCTCAAACCTTCGAGTACCCAGTGTCATTTCCTCAAACTTTACCTTAATATGTTTGTATGGCGGAGGTTTGCGTTCACTCTCCTGGGTTTCTTTGGCTTCTCGCTGTAGCTTTATTTCTCGAAATCGAGCTTCAGCTTCTTGCAAAGCTGAAAAAGATTGCAGCATCAGCGGAAATGCCAGAAAGAGGATTACTCCCCCGAAACCAACTTGCTCATTCCCATGTGTGTTAAAACAAAGCACTGTCTACTTCCTAGTCCCATTATTCAATTTTCTTGCGAACAGTGCTTCTGGAGTGTTAATGCTCTTAACACATGTATAAATTCTACTCTTTTAGTCTCCCAGTCTGAGAGAATCTACTCTTTCAGTCTTTTTTTCAGCTTTCCAGAAAGTAAAAATCATCAGATATAATTTCAGTTAGATCCCAGTCTTTTACAAGACATGAAAATAATGTTTTCATGCAAAGACAGTAATAGTGACTGCTGCCCAGGACACCACAAATTTGTTTAATTCAATATTGTAAAACAAATGTTCAAAACCCAAGGCTATGTGTGAAGAAAGCAAAACATGCATATCCCAGGATTATTTTTGTTTACTTTTAGCTATGTACCATTTTTGAAGACTTTTCCAATTCCTTTGATCCCCTGGTATCTACTCCCTCTGTCTCCCTCCATGTAAGGGAACACCCGTGCTTGGTGCGTCCAATAGTAATCCTTAGAACCAAAGAAAAACACAGGAAATTCTCCGATTTCATGCTTCATTTTCTGGATATTTGGGGGAACGTTTCTCGGATGGCAAACTTCTGCAGGCCACCATCTAGCACAGAAGTACAAATAAAAAAATACAGCATTTTAGTCAAGCTCTTTCTGCAAGAGAGAGTTTAACAAAATCACTTGAAACAGCAGTAACTGATTATTATTTCCAAGATCCAAGAGGCTTTAAAATCCTTTCCTCCCCTCTCTCAGTAGAGAGTGAGAGAAGACTAGAAAAGGAAAGCCTGACACTCAGATCTGTGGGACTTCACCTGCCTGCAAGATAAGCACACACACAGGACTTCCTGTGTCTGGGTAGCAAAACCATCATCTTTACAAGGCTTGCAATTACTGTAATTGTCAAAGATCAAGAGAAGGTTGATAACACCTATTAATGTTTCAAGGATAACCCCCAGCTCAAATCTATCTCACTCAAATCTCATCCAAGTGTGAAACACCAACAACCTGAGTGACTGATGTCCCAGCCTGCGAGGGAGTAATTTAGCCAATTACCAGATACACCAATTTATTGGCAGAGATCTCTGAAACAAACAGGGGTTGAAAGCTCATACACTGAAGGCAGAAGACTTGAGGAGTCCTGTAGGGGTAATGCCTTGGCCAAGAGCAACAGCAAAGCTGCAAGTCTTGGAACCTGAAGCTTGCAAGGAGGTGAGGTCCCTAGTTCAGAGGGGAGTGAGAAATTAGTGTGCAGCAAGGCTGGCCTACAGGAGCACGCAGTTGTATGATCCTTAGTTAAACATGCCAGTACTGTAAAACAACACAAATTCCTTCATCAGACCTGTAATTTCCCAGTTTAACCCAAATAATATCCTGGAAATGGAGCTTCTTGCCCGCCCTGCAGTCGTTGCAGTACCAGCTCCCATCTGGCATTTCGATGTTTAAGCAGTCAGGGTGAAAGGCTGCTGGGCACGACTCGCAGCACAGCAAACTTCCACCTGCAGAGGCAAAAAAGGAAAAAAGGTTGGAAAACATCAAGATCAAAATAGAAGTTTTACATTCCAGACGGGTTTGAAATGATACACATGTGGTAGGTTCAATTAGAAAATAAATGGTTAAAACATGCTGACCCTCAGCAACAAATACAAACATCACTTAGTTGGGTACAGCAGCCAAAAGGTCCTGACTAATTTATATGCCTGGCAGACTCGGGTTAGTAACACATGCAAAGTAACAAACAAGGTGGTGATAAAAATGCCAGAAATAATGCACAAATTATAACTACTTTGCTGTACTTTAATGACTACAATATGTTTAACGTAGTTTTAATATCTATTAACATTTCTATGCAAGAAAAATTTTAACCACAACAGATTTCTTGTATGTTTTTGGGGTTTTTTTTCCCCCTCGGGGGGAGAAGTAACAAGGTTGTTAGTTTGTTCCATGAATTATCAAGTGGAAAGTTGGCTGCAGCTTAAAAGCTGCTATGCTGCATGTTAATTTGTTAACAAATCAGTTAAAGTTTCACTGCTACAAGTTTAATCAGCAGTATGCATTTAGTGGTTCTCAATAAGGAACAGATTTATTGTACAAGATAAAACAAAACACCCTTAATTAGTGGCAATCCCGGCAACAACTAATACTGACTCAATTTGCTGTCTGCTGCTAAACTAAAAGCACTTCTTAAAATATTTATGGTGCAATATTACATATTAGCAATAACGAAACACAAAAAGCTTTAGTACATTGAACACAGGGGAAAGAACAGAGAAATACTCATTAGGTATCTCTCGTAAAGAATTAAATCAGGCTTCTGGTTGTTGGATAAAGCCCAAGTAAAAACATTCTTTAATAAATTATTTCTGAAAAGAAAGGATATTTAAAGCCCTGAAGCAGCATACGCCAACCTGACATTACAGCAAAACCTAACAAAGCCTAACTTCATATGCACATTTCTAACGATTTGCTATAAACAGATCAGAAAAACAACGCTTAAACTGAAGAATAAAAAGTTTTGATGCCGCATTTCTGAAGGAGTTCCCCACCCGTTTACCTTTGGAACACACAAAGCACCAGCTGACGTTGACGTGGGCGTGGTGGCTCTTCCCCTTGGTGGCAGTGAAGTGGTTGGTGCACACGATGCTGTTGGAGGCGATGACGGCGCAGCCCGCGGCAATGCACACGTCGCCGGCGTGGTACGCCACGGGGCAGCGCACGCAGCGCATCATCTTCCCTGCCAAGGCACAACACCCACGGCTTACTTTGGGACAAAACTGACTTGCAGCGAAGCACAACACTGCTGTGTTACTTTGGGGCAAAACTGACTTGTTATTTCAGCAAAAAAGATGGTCGTGCTGAGACACCCTATATGCACACGCAAAACCCCAGCCATTATGTTTTCAACGCTTGTGTATTTGCAACAATACTGAATTAATAAAGGTTTTCAGGGAACCCTACGCCCAATTTAAAGCACTCTAAGACTTTAATTATGAACACCAGGGTAGACCAGCTCTTCCTTAGTCATGTAATTTTGTCTGCAAATGTTGCCCAAAGCTAAAAACCTATACAGAATCAAATGTCTCCACTTTCATTGAGCCTTGCTGCAGTGTTTGTACATTCTCAGGTCCTACCCTCACTGCTTGGCCTCTCTCCTCATCCTCCATATATTCTAGATTTCATTCTCTCTTGAGAAGAAAACATGTTTAACTATGGATAGCTGAAAGCTAGTTAGAAAAAGAACACAAGGTAAATACTAAAGCTGACTAAAACTTACTCTATTACTACTTTTTTAAGAATTCTGAATCAATTGATAGCCCATTTATGCCTAACAAAACTGCAGCTAGCAGCTCTCAAATGGTCACATTCTTTACCTTAGCATACCATAAATAAAATTAATTCATCAGTCATAAAAACGTAAAATGAAACTACCTTTTGAAATTCGTGGATGGGAGGGGTTACTAACATGACAACTGAGGCAGCTGTGGAGAGGACATCGAAACCCCCTGTTCTCAAACACAGTGAGATGAAACTTTTTCACACAAGCTTCGTGGTAGAATTTTCCGCAGTGAGACACAACACAGCGTTTCACATCTGCCTTTCTCTCCTTACACACAAAACAGGTGTGCACACCTGGTGGCAAAATAATAAACAGAATGTAACTAATTTTTCATCCAAACACAAGAATTTAAAACACTTCTCTTGTGCCTTTATGTTATGCATGAGGGAGCTGCTTTTGTTGTGTGCAGGAGGTTTTTTCAACAAATCAAATTGCATTACTTGATGTCGTGGATATTCATATCGTAACAACTTGGTGCAGCAATCTATTTACCTTGGCTCTTTAGTATTAAATACTGATCTCCTCAAATACAAATAAAGTTACAAAGCAAACCCATCTGCAGCTGAAGTGTACACAACAACACCCAAAGCCTCACCAATCTGATTTTGTGTCCTTATTTATAAGCCTCAGTACGCCAGGACAACTGTGAATTTTTAAATTTTTTTAAACCAATGAAATAGGATGATGGGTTGTCTGTGGTCCTGTGAAATTTGAAGCAGGACCACAAACCAAAGAAAGCATCTTCTAATCTTTTTTCTGGACTAATTGGAACAGCTTTATGTTGAAGCAGCAGTTCCAACAAGGTTTACTGCATGTACTGAAATGAGCTTATGAGCAAGAACGCAAATCTTATGTAAAGTTTTGAGATTAAGAACTTCCAAGCACTTATTACAGGATTAAAAGCAAATGAAATTAATAGCAATAAGGTAGTCTTCTAACAGGAAAAGCAAAAGATTGATATAGACACACAAAGGGCTGAAAAAGAACTTTAAACATTTCACTCGCCGCTCTTTTTTCTAGGATTTCTTGTCTTTGTGACAGACTTTAAAGCTCATCTGTAATTGTACTCAGAGAGCAAATAATCTGTAGTTATTAAGGCAATGGAATTCCGATTAAATCAGCCATGTTGCAAGATAATTCTCACTGAAAACAGGGTGAACTTTTGTAAAACACAGCACACTTAGTGGTACTCTACGAACTCCCACCCTGTCAGGTCCCAAAGGATAAACAAGGGTTCTCTGAGGATACATACTCTGCCCAGGAGGATGTCCTAGAGCAATATATGGGAAAACTATAAATTTATTTCTTTTTTAAATTAATAGAAAGGGACAAACTTGCCTGATGTACATTCACTACAAATGAATTTTCCTGCTGGTCTTCCAGAGAGCCCAAGGCAGCTTACATGAAAAGCTCGATAGCAAAGTCCTTCACACAGTAGGAGATCACCTGTTTTTTCACACAGCTTTTACAACACAAAGGCATTGAATGTTAAAGAAAAGTTCATATGTGGAAAAAAACTGTTTTCTTTATTCCTTTTCATATACTGCTCCTCAAAATATCTTTTCCCAGTGTTGAAATCAAATTTAACAAGTGAAAAATAATTTTACAAACATCATCACATGCCCTGGCTTCAAGTTGAAACAGGTAACAGAATCATTAAACCACTAGAAATATCCCTCTCAGACCATGGTTCAGGAGTAAATACAACCTGACAGAAAAAAAGGAATAGAAAAAAAGCTTTAAGAAATATTCCCTGAGCACACTGATGCATCTGAGTAGGGTTAAAAAGCATCCTTCCTTTCCTTTTCCTTGGCAAATGGAAATCAGTTCAGTTGGCACAATGATACTTCTATGTCCGAGTGGTTAGCAGTGACACATGCATAACTAAAGATGAACCGAACAACAGTGCTGGCAGAATTTAAGGATTACCCAACATTTAGAGACAGATACACCCTCATCCTCACTATGTACAAAAAATGGAAATGTAACTTCTTGCCCAGTCTCATGGAAACAAATTTGATCTGTCCACTTGGATTGTGTTATCATTTCATAGCCTAAGAGCTCTTCTAGAACAGTTTGAGAAAGGCTTTTTTGCTTTCAGTCGCTTCCTGCCCGCACACCACGGCAGAGCAGAGCAGAGCTGCCATCTCTGCTGCACGCAGAGCACAAACCCCACTGGGCTGGACTTCCTCCTCTGAGCTAACAGAGAAACCAGCAGCTCTTCTGCATCATCTAACCAGTCACCTGGCAACGCTCGTGTGCTTCTTCTGAGGTACAAATTATGCTTATCTTACAGACCTGGAAACTCAAGCAGAAAGGCTAAGTCACTTACTGGAGGTCAAGAAAAATAATAATTAGGTATTAAGAATTCCATTTACTGCCATGGCAACCTCACCACTTAACAGACATCTCAGACACACACGATAAACCTGTTTCTGGCCTAATATTGTCATTTTCGTATTTAAAAAGACTTTTTCTAGGAAAGCTCGGGAAACACAGCCCAGCTAACGTCTCTCACCTGACACACATATTCTTTTTTTGTTCCTGCTCCTCGCTCAGATTTTTTGGATGATATAGACACTTCAGTCTGAGTCTCATCAGCACTTTCATAGGGGGACTCTGAGCGCTCATCTCCTTGGCCATCGGAGATCTGAAGATTAAACACAGGTGTTAGAGAAAGCAGCCACAGATGGTCAGTTTTGCACAGAGTAATAACTGATGGAAGCAAACACACTGCAATTCAGACTAGCAGATTTAGGCACGCTCTTCTGGTTTTGTTTCCCCCACCTTCAAAAAAACACTTTGATTACAACCAGAATATGCATTTGTGGAAGATTCATAAAAAGGACTATACAGCAATCCCCCTCACCAGCAACTCAGTAGCAGCCAAAACAGAACACCAAAACTTTGTAACATGGCATTTTATTTATACTCAGTTCTGTAATACAATTAGCAAGAAGTGCCTAGCCATAACACAGGGGTATCTTCAAATCCCTTGATTAAAGTTTGAGCATGTGGTTTATGAGAGCGCAACAGTCAATTTTTAAAAACAAACTCAGTAAACTCCATGCTGCATATAAAAGTCTCTGACCCAAATATTCTCCAAGAAAGTGTGAACAGCATATAGAAGAGAGGAAAAAAAGAACAAGCAGCTCTCAGTATGTTTAAGGAACATTACAGTCAACAATAAACTCGAAATACTACAGAAGATAGCCCTGTTATGGATAAATCTTATATAACAGACCTAGATGTAATAAATATGGAGTGTTTTTAAAAATAGTCGTAATTCATTTTAAAAAAACCCATCTTTAGTAACATATTTAAAAGAAAATACAGGGTGGTTTTCAGTTCAATAGGATTTAAGGAGGTAATGGACAACCAAGTAATTTGTCTCATCTCACATTACACCAGAAGATGCAGAATTTCATGCTGTTGCCCCCAGATGGTACTCAGTGAGTTGTGCCTCACTAAGTACATTCTCTAGGAGAGCACCACAATTTGGAATTGCAAAAGGAAGCCGTCACTTCTCTTCGAGCTCGTTCTAATGGTTATTCACACATACCATCAAAAGTACTGCCTCCTGTCCCTTTTGGGTTGTCTAACTGCAACTCACAGTTGATGATGCTTTCTCCAGGCATTTCAGCTACATTAAAAGTCCCTTGGAAGCAGACATTTTCCTCCCGTGGAAGCATGCTGCAATTAAGCCCGTTTCAATCCTTTTTGTTCCGCCCTCTAATTTGCTCCCTAGGGGACTTTTTCCAGCATCTAGAGCATTTTAGTGGGGTTTCTCGAAACCTTTTCTGTGCTTTAAAAAGGCTGTTGAAAAATCAAGCATGAGAACTGCAGGCAATAACCCATTACAAGTCTTGTAAGTACCATATCCAAAGCAAGCCAACATGATGCTACTCTTCTCCACTTCTGTTCTGCTGTGCAAGAATCTCCCCAAGTCTCTTCAATACAGCACTGAAACTCACTCTAAATTGCTGTGCTATTTAAGAGGTCATTTTGCCAATAGCCATTTGTCAGGATACAGACACACCACTTTCTGTGAAGAATTTAATCTCTGTTTTCAGACACAGAATCTCATATTTATCTACAGTAAACCATCTTTTTCTAAAAATGGCCCAGCTACATCCTGTAGACAGCCAAATGCAACCCCCCTATCAACCAATCCATGTAATGTACAAATTTATTAGAGGCGATTTATTTTGAAATCAGAAAGAAAAATGTAAGACCAGACCAGGCCTAGACTTAGTCTTTAGAAAATCCCTTAAGAAACACTGGTTTTGAGTGATTAATTCTCACTGCTGCTGCCAGCTAACTTGCATTCCTCCATTTAACATTTGCTTTCCTTGATCATGTCTAAAACTATTTTATAAATTGGATCAGACTGACAGTTGTTGGTTGGTTGGTGGGTTTTTTTCCCCACACTACTTGCAAGGGTATAAATTCATTTCCTCCGTGCATATAAATACTAGCAAAGTGATTCATACCTCCACTTCACCTATGAGTATTTCTACAGCTGGAGTGATTTGGAGATTCTGCCCGATCATTTCATAAGTGGTTAAAAGAAACTGCACGTAAAATCACTGCTTTGCTCAGGCACCAGGAAATCTCTGTCCCCTAGAAGGAGCTGTGAAATACTAAACTGCAAATGCGACCTGAGTGCAAGGCCAGGAGCAGCCAGTTCTTGCTGGGAAGGGGCAGATAAAGGCAGGCAGCGTGGGAGCACGGCAAAAACACAAAACCAGTTTCCCTTATGGTTTAAGTAAACTTACACACATGCTCATTTCTGTTTAAACTATTCCCACAGAAACATTAATTAGTGTAAGCAGCTCACTGCTCTAACATTTTCAGTACCTCATTATGTTCTTGTTTGAACTAGACAGAATTAGTCATGGTTAGAAAAGAAAAAAAGGAAAAATAAGCTGGAAGGTCTTAGATCAGTGTTTCTTTTCTACTTAAAAACACAACAGAACAAAACAAAGCAATATTAAACAAGCAGTCTTGCTGTAACCTGACACCAGATTTCCCACCTTTTCCCCACACCACAAAACACCTAAACCCTGAAAAAACCCATTTATGCAGCACCCCTTGAGTTAACACAGTGTTCCCAGCAGCAAAAGCCATAGAGCCTTGCTGGGAGAAGAGGAAGGTGCTCCTCTTCTCCCAGCTCACTGCTTTTGAAGACAGAGCAGAGAAACAGAACATATCCAGTGATAAATATATTCAGTCAAGAGAATGAGTCAAAGCAATGTTTTCCAAGATTTTCCTTGGTTTATATACTCCATTCAAACGAAGGATGCAGACCTCTGTATGGAAAGGGAACCCTATTGGCAGAAGGCAGTTTTTCAGAACCCCCCCAGATACGGGTGACAAAACCCCAGTCATTTGCGAACCTCAGGCTGACATCAATTTTCCTACAGAACGGAGATTTTACTGCCTCAGAATAAATGCAACAGCCCTTTGTTTAAATTAAATGGTTACTGAGCCAAAAAAAGGAGCAGTGCTGGCAAGAATCAAACCCAAGATCACAAATGCAACCACAAAAGCCAAATTCTATCAGCCCATTCAAGATAAAACTTGGCAACTTACACCCACCTATAGTTTAATGCCAGGTTTCAAGCACAAATACCAATACACAGAGCATGAACAAAATACCCTCAGTTCATCAACTGAATGGCTACCAGGCTGAGAGTATCTTTCAAAATCTCTCCTTTACAGCTGTCAGGAGCCTCACACACTTTACACATCGAATGCTCTATTAACCACCAGTTTTGTATCACACAGACAAGACTGGATACCTGCTCATGGCTCTCTCAGCTCCCAGGAGTCACCACATTCACAAGCAGCTCAGTGATACACTCCTGTGGCCTGGTGCAGGCTGCAGAACACACCTCTTCAGCCCTGCCACCATGACCAGAGGTTTAACCACCATCTCCAACAGCCATAATCCATGCACTGCTCACACACACTTCACTCCCATCCCAGATTTCATAGTTTAGGGCCCTAATAAAGGGGAACGCTAGCAGATTCCCTGTTGTAAGAAAGCGAAGCATTTCTTTTGGATAATTTAATTTGACCCTTATTTACATCTTGCAGAAGGTGAAACAGTCTCTACCAGACATCTCTGGGGAAAGCTCCCTCTATGAGGAGAGCTGGAATTCAACACCTCAGCTCCTGAAGTTATCCCAGAATAGCCCATGGAAATACCAGGGAAGTAAAGGAGCATCTGTTCCTTCAGGCCTACGGAGAAGAGGCTGAGACAGTCCTTCTTCCAGTGCTTCTCAGAGAGTACTTAGAACCTAAGAGAGGTACAGCATGAGGTGGTTGGAAAAACTGCATTTGTACCCCAAGCAAGCTGTAGCAGCACTAACAGGTTCCGATTCATCCGGGGGAGACTGAGTTCTGCAATTAAAATACGTGTAGATTGAAACAGTCACTATGTAAGGATGATATAGAAGAAGATTGCTAGAAATCAGTTCATGCTGACGTGACACAGCCACCTCTGCAATGAGACATAACACTTCTGTGGGTGGTTAACATAACTTCCCACAGTGGAAGGTGTAACAGGTCACATACCAGAGCCCAAATCACAGCCTTCAGTACAAATGTGGACAGGTTTTGGGGGGCTTGTTACTTTACTTGTTAAGTTACAAATATAAATCTTCCCCTTGTAATCATGCCAGAGCTTGTCTTGTCCTTATTTTTGTAATATAATCCTCCTAGCAAAGGAAACTGTATATAATTAACTCTTCTGATATTCAGGCCAAGGTTCAAAGTAATCAACATTTAGATTAGTGGCAAAATATATTAATTGGCAATTTGTAGCTATTTTATTCTGCTTTACATTTGGAGTAATTTCTTCTTTCTCATAAAGGCAAAGGACTGTTTTAAAGCGAGTAAATTTAGGGGGAAAAAAGCCAAGGCTGTTCACGTCAGATTTTTTGCAAGTGCCAAGTTTCTGCACTGAAATTGTACGTGAACTCTATCATCATCTCCACTTCTCGTTAGCAATTACTGCTGCTGTGTGACATGGAAGACACCCTTCCCCTGCTGAACTAAGGATCACTGCAAGCACCATCAGCCTTCCCATACTGCACATCAGGCAGGCTTTCCTTCCCACTTCCTTCAGTTACTGAATGTCAACATTATTTTGTGAGCACTTGCCTGTAGAGCCTTTCACACTTCACTGCCTGAACACTGAGCAAGGGTGGTATATCAGAAATCAAATACAGCTCTTTCTACTGGAAACTGTGCACCTGCATACACAAGTGAGAAAAAGGGAGGAAAACAGCCTAAAAACCAACTCACGCTCTTCATGTGGGGTGGGCCAGAACTTACTTCAGGGATTAGTGAGGTTCTGAATACCGTTACCACTCACAGAAGTGACCCGTTTCCCGTCAGGCTCCCAAGGCAATCCTTCCTTTCCCATGTGTCTCAGTCATTATTCACTACTTACACATGTAAGACTCAAAAGGGAACATGTAGGGACACATTACTGCATTTTCCAAGCTTCCCATAGCTTTATTATTGAAAAAATATGTCATTACTGAGTCAAACTGGGACAAAATTTTGGCATCTCTGTGAATTCTTTGTGCCCTTGAAAAGACAGAAATTGTAGCAATGGGTCATTAAAGAATTGGGTTTACTCATCTCAAGATATTTTGAGCATACATTTTATACTACTACTGTATTTTTGGAACGGTTACTCAGGTCCACAATGGTACAGGGATCAGCATATAAAGACTTCAAATCCCCCAAAGTGTTTTTAATTTTCTTTTGAACTATATGCTAAAATTCCCTGTTCACAATAACCAAAAGAAGTGCTTAAGGGATTCTTTCAGACAAACATCAATCTATTTTTAGAAAGACTATATAACAATGTTTATAAAAGCCATCTTCAGCATTAATTCCTAACTGAATGAACATGCTTTGCATACTGCAATATTCGATGTACAAAGCCAGATTACATCAGCAAGCGCTGCTGAACACTGGGTAATTGTTTAATTGCTAAATATAAGGATGAGATTTATTTTTTTTCCTGCTTCCTGGACTACTTTTACCTGTTATGTGCAAAAGGGACCTACACGTGCATACGGATGCAAGGACTGTTGGTGGAATAATGGAGTTTCCTTGGCATGATTGAGTAAATAAGTGTTTGGTTTTTACAGAGCTTGCTGAGCAGGCTTAGAGGAGGAAATGTCTGCAACTCTATACAATAGTTACAATAAGAAAACACACTAGAGGATTGAAAGGAATTAAACTGAGTCAGCTATGTACATTTTCTGAGTTTATGTGTTTATACTTTTAATTTTGTCTTTTGTCTGAAGCACTCTAAAATGATTAAAGGGGGGTGGGCAGGAAGTCAATTTGACAGAAGATTCTGTACACAGATTTTGTGTACAAAATCAATTCTCAATGTTTTTCCTCCTGCAAGACTTCCTGCAGCTGCAACACTGAGTCCAAGTTAACTGCACAGCTCACTGCACCACCAATTAAAGCGTTCAAAGGTGAAAGGATAAGCACTAACATTGGGAAAAATTTCTCACAGAACATCTAAACGCTGAATCCAAGTCTACTACGATTTTTGAAGCATTTTTTACAACCAGGTACCTGATTCCAGTCTCAGCCACATATCTCGGCAGAAATGCGAGGCAATTCTTCACTCCCTCTGGCTTTTTACAAAAAAGAGTTAAATGCGAGCTGGTATGTACACTCAGCTTGCATATTTCTAGAACCACGTGGGTGAACTTTGCAAATGGTATTGCTGCTTCCACATCTGGGTGGCTGAAATGTCACTTATTTAAAAAAAAAAAGGAAAACGTAGCGACACGTTCTCAGTTGGCATCCAACCATACCAATACATGATCTAAGCTGTGAATCTGTGAAAGGACAGACTGGAATTTAAAAATTCAAATCACGCTGTGGTTCAAAGAAGCAGATGAAGTCAAATACTGATGTGGACATTTGCTCCACCCACTTGACGAAAAAGATTTTTTTTTTCACTTAAAATTGACTCCTTCTTTCAGACAGCTCCAAAATCAGAGTAAATACCAGAGCCAGCAAAATCACTGCTCTGTAATTTCAAGGAAAAAAAAAAGGTCCAGAAATTCTAGGTCTGAAAATAAAGTGTCTGTACTCATCCCATCTGGAGCCTGGGAATTTAAGAAGTTACCACAGTAAGAACAAAAAAATGCAACTGTTCTGCTCGATCAGAGGGCGACCTGGCTACTCAATGTGCCTTTTGTTTTAGACTTGGGATTAAGTCTTCATTTTTAACGGCTGATCTAAGAAAGCATCCTTGCTGGCTCGGTGTTATCCTAGGAGGAGGGGAGGGGGTCATGGTGCGTCTTTTTTTTCTTCCCTGTAAGTACTTCTTGGCTAAAGGCTGGCCTAAAGGACCAGAGCATCAGTATTTGTTAAGGCAAAAACTTCTGTCTCATGGAGCAGAAGCAAGTCCCAAATAATATTCACTGTGTGTTGGCCATTGCAGACTGAACAACATCGAAACTTCTGTGCTCATCAGCTTCCCTGGGACTTCCCCTCTCTAGATCCAATTCAGACAAGGTTTTCCTGCCATGTTTGAAGGCTCAAAACAAATTTGGAAATTTAGACTGAAAAGTTGCTAACCTTTGAGCATCTATGGTGCCCACACCAGAACCGACTCCAACAGTTGCTACTCCACCAGCCACACACCTCTTTAGACTTTTACAGCTACCAAAACACAATTTTTGTTCAAAAAATTTCTTCTTCAGAAAACTCACTTTATCAATTCATTCAGTCTAATAAAAGCACTTCTTCTATTACTCATATATGCTTGTGTAACAGCCTTCTTAAGTCTTAAGAATACAAGCTTTGGTCTTAGTCATTCAAGACAACGATGTTTTTCTGTCACGTTCTGTTTAAGCAGTAACAAAAACAACTAAAGGGTAAATTTTTTGAGAGCCAAAGAAAGCAATCCCTCCCACTTCCCCTTGGTTTACTTGAGCATCACCTGCTTTATAATGCAGGCTGTAGGACATCAAAAAGAAACACACCCCACTGTGTACCCTTATCTTAAAGCTAGGGGTATATATAAAATGAAAACAAAGCATGGCAGGAAATTATTTCCTCCTGCTTGTTTGGCAGGCAAGTCTCCCCCACTGCAGGAGCAGCAGCATCCATAAAAGAAAGGGCCCACAAAGAGCAACCTGCACCTTTTACAGGGATGTCTTAAGCAGCATCCTCTCTCAGGTCACCCGCCATTGTATATATTATGATCATATGATATGAACATATCATATAAAAAAGATACACAGCATCTTCTCACAGGCAATTTAAGAGGCACGTCTTCATGAGTTCTGAATGCTGTTGCCTACTAAGTTTCACTTTCCTTAACACTCAGGACAGTGCTACAATCTCAGACTTCCTGACAAGACTTTAGAGTCGGTGATTTCTACACCACAGTCACTCAGGAGGAAGTGGGCTGGGCTGGCCAAGAGCTCTCTCTAGAAAGCTTGGAGTATGCATGTTCTGATAAATAAACTCTTTAGCCTAACAGAAAAAACCCAACTGCATACTTTTTTCTTATTAACAGAATCTGAGCACCTAGTGCGTTGGGGTTTTTTTTTTACTCTCAGAACAACTTATGTAAGAGTAAGTCAATAACCAACATACCAACAGGTCAGGCTGTATTCAAAAGACCATCTATCGTGCACCCACACAGAGACAGAAAAACTGACAGAGCCAATTGAGTTACAGTTAACATTTCCTTTATTTCATATAAGAATTCCTGAACTGAATGAAGAGTGATATTTTGGCCCATACTGCTAGACTAGATAAATTCTTTAAGTATGCGGTGCCACAAGTGTACACAGTACTATAATAGCAAAGAAAAGACAGCCTGGGACAAGTTTCATTTTTATTATTAGCAGGAGTTAGACGTTTCAGATAAGGATATTATGCATTTCTGAATTTGCCTGGAAAGTTAATTAAAACTATGAGAACATTTTTAAACAGTATAAAATTGCCTACAGATACTCATGATACTTTGGTAGGGGATGTGGAATAAAAACCTACATCATGTAAACATTCAGTTAACTGATTCTCTGCACTCTGAAGCCTAAGTAACACACAAGAGGAGAATAATTACATAAGAAACTTAGTTTTCTACACAGAATGTGCCATCAAAGAACAAAAGTGAAGCTTAGAACTTTTTTCCACGTGAAAGTAGAACCATTGTAACAAAATTGTATGGTCTGGTGGATGATGCAGGTCATGGAAAATGTTAGAGGCTTTAGCAGAGATTTAGCAAGGAACAAGTCCAACTACTTGCAGTGTTCCACAAAAATGTACCCCTGACTGCTTACTGGTGCTTTCAAACGCGAAAAAAATAATCCACAGGCATACAGAAACAAACACAGGAAACAACTGTCTGCTAAGTCACAGGATATAAGGTGGCACTATATATTAACTTATCCCTAAGCAATGTTTAGAAGAGAAAATTATATTTGAAGGAAGCTTGAATGAAATGCTAGAAGCACAGTGATCTTGTTTAACAACCTGCAAGGTTCACTGCAACTGCTTTTTCTTTAGGTCAGTAGTTTGTTTAAAATAACATGAATTCCCTTCTTCCTTCCTGTTCTTAGGATCAAAAAATCAGTTATTTTTACCTTCAGTAAGAATTTTTAGTTGCATACTCTAGACTAGACTCCAGGGTTGATAAATGGAGCTGATGTACTTTCTGAGTTGCAAGCTGTGCATGTCTCACGACTGCCTTCTCCATCAAACACCTTACCTTTTAAGAGCTGTACGTGTTTTCTCCTTTGTGTATACATGCTAATACCCACTAAAAATGCAGATAAATGAAATCTGTCTCAAATCAGTAATGGAAAAAAAATACTGTTTAATATGCAGAAAAAGAGCATTAAGGCTTGCATTTTATAATTTGCATTGTTAGGCCTTGGAAACACAGGAATTCGTAGCTATAACCAGGAACTGAGCTTGTTTTGAAACTGGGTGTTACAGAAGGAAGAAAGAATTCCTCTGAGGAAGATGTGATGAAATTAAAATAAAAGCACTCCTTCAAATCTTTCCCAGGCTTCTTTAAGCTGCCATCTGCTGGTCAGCTCAGACTTGAGGGTGTGATGAACGACAGGCTGGCTGACTGAGAGAGTATTACATGTGCTTTATTTTGTCCTCTCTTGGGAAAAGATTACAGTTTCTTTGACAAAGTTTGTAAATAGCACCTACGGTCTGCACGATACTTTGACACTTATCTGCTGCCAACAAATTCACCCAATTTAATGAAGCCAGACAATAATCACAAAAATTGATTGAAAAGCTAAAGCAGATATGTTCCATGCAAACACACCAAGTGTGCCAATAATCCAGCAGTAACGGTAATGTAAAGTCTTTTTTATTTATTAAAAAAATACTGATTACACTCTTACTGGCACCTACTACATTATTGGGGGGTGGAGGGCCAAGGTAAAAAAAGAAATTAAAATACACCACCTGTATCTCTTCTCACAAATATGGGCTTTTGGATGCTTACACCAAGTTTTACATAGCCAGTAAAAAACTAGTCCGAGCTTTTGCAGACTCCAAAGTGTTGAGTATCTTTTTCACATCTGGCCCTACCAGTTGCTCATTAAGAATTCTATTTTAACAAAATCATATTTCACATAAGTACTGGAAAAAATTACTACTTGTGTCAAGTGCCTAGAAGTAAAATTATTTTGTTTTAAAATTAAACACAGGTATGAAATTCATTTATTCCTGTATAAACACTTTACTGCTTCTGTCCACCCATCTTAAAACAAATTCAAAGCCCAATTTTTTGAAGGGAGTGAACCTTTAATCTCTAATACGTCATGTCTATAAATCTGTTTGTACAAGTCCACATCCCCACTCCTATCTCTCTCCCAAAGTAATTTATCAACTGATAATTTAGCCTTGCCTGATTTGATAGCACTTCAAATAAACCCCATTTAAAAAATATCCCCTAGTAACAACAAAAAGTGTTTAAAATATTTTTTTAAAATGTCAAGATGCATCTTTCAAACATGAAAGAACTGAGCACACCTTTCCTAGAACCTGGTTATAAAGGACAAACATTTAAGGGGGTGTGCAGCTAACAATAGTTCTTGACAAATAACAGTCACATCCAGGTTCCATTCTGGAACAAGCTGTCCACAAAGAGGATGGGAGAAAAAGAAAGGAGAGGGGGAAAAAAAAGACCAGAATCCTCATATACACAGCTTGTGGAGATGTATGTGCTTGTAGAATATAGAGAATTTTTCCTATACTTGTTAAGAGAGCACCTAAACCAACACTTAGAAATATTATAGTGAACACAGAAATGTGAAAGTTAATCATTAAATCTATTTAATGTTGAGAAGAATTACATCCTATTCAATTAGCTGTGCAAGGCTTTCATCATTATCTGACTGTGTTTATTTTTTAAAACCTTTCCCTTAATACTGGGAAAGTTTCTCTCCAGATGAATGCTCTCAGGACACACACACATTTAGCCATTTAGACAAGAGCTAAATAAAAATACAAAAGGGGAAAAAGTCTTTAGAGCCACTCACACAATCCAGAATTTCTGTCTTTCCTTGTTTTGTAGAGCAGGTCAATATTAATTTCAAAAACACATGCCTGACATTTTTGTTTTATTTAAAGGCAAAATATATTTAATATAGGAAACAAAGCGGGCCCAATCCTTAGCTGGTCCAAGTTTAGGTCAGTGTAGCTTTAACCAATGCCAGGACTTATTTGAGTCCACTAATCTACTGTCCCCTGCACTCAGTCCCCCAAAATCTGTTATTTAACAAGGTGTGTTTTCTGTTATGCTGTTCGGGACTTTTTTTAAATATCTTAACCTTTGAAAACAATTAATTCACTTTCTAGTCTGTGTATCCGTGTTCTGTGAGCACGTGCATGATGTTCATTTTTCTCACATCTTTTACTGTTTAGCAGTAGCTGAGTAAATTAGTGCTAAATTTTAGAATTTCCATCTCAGCCATATGCAAGATGCAACCATATCCTTTCTCACATGTGAACCATTATGTTACAACCCAAAATCCTACAAAAATGAGCCTTTTGTTAAGAAAGACTTCTGGAGAATTTGTTTTATAATCACAATCTCTAGAAAGAGAACTATCTTTCTCCTGAGTGCACAATATTTAAGATGCATATTTTGAGCCAAAAAAGATGTTTTTTTCCTTAAACTAGTCTGTCTGAATAGATCCCAAATAGAAACAGCCATTACACAGCAAGTCCCATCAGTAAAGCCAATCCAGCAGAAGCTGGTAAGCCAAAAGATGGGAGCCTCTCAACTGAGAGAACAAAGTAAGTACTACTTTATTTGGCTGCTGCTATGGACATTATTTCCTGTGGGACTTCCTTTGCTTGTTTTATTGGGGTACAAGAGGGAGTATTTCTTGGGGTTTTTTTTAGTTAAAATGTTTTTCCAGTTATAGTTAAGATATACAGTCATTAACATGCAATCTTTTTTCCCTACCCAAAGGTAAACTGTTTACTGAACATTGCCTAGATATTTTAACTGCATTCATTACAGCACCTCATGCATTTGTTAGGGGAGATGACAGTCTCTAGGAGGGCTGGAAGCCCTACTCCCTTGTTAGCAGGCAAGTATTTTCTCTACAGCTTTTGTAGCACAAACTGGGTGAAGCTGTTTGTCTATGGATATTTTACTAAATCCTACCAACTACAGATCCAAACCCACCTGCAAACAGCATGCAAACTTCACCCTCATGCTGCCACTCTTTGGCTGATAGGTTTTAACATTGTAGATGACTTGGGGAATGGTTTAATGGATTGTATGGATACACTTCTGGTACATACATTTCATTTATTGTATGTCAACTGAGAAGAATTACAGTTCCAAATATGCAGAGATAAGACTATGATTAGCAAGTATCAAAAAGATACATCCTTCACTGCCTGTTTAACTCTACTGGGGATGGAGCTATTTGCATCACAGAGAAATAGCACTAAAACAGCCTGAAAACTAATTTGAGTTAAAAGGGGCTCTGCTCAGAAGACTGTCCAGTTCTAGATCAAACAGAGGATTAGGAAATTTGCTTCGATATAAAAGCTATGGCAACATGACAATATTGAGTTACATAATGTAACTAATGTAGTACACTTACATAAAAGTCTGTAGAAGAAAATACAGAACACACCGGCATTTTACTTTGCCTCTAATAGAAGGTTACAATTCTAAAACGTTGTTGGTAAATACATTAAAAACCACAATAATATCTTGACGTCCCCAAATCAGACGTTTGTGTTACAATAAATGAATTTGCAATGCACACGTTAACAGGTTTCACAGAGGCCAAAACTGTAACTTGTTTAGAGCACCAACGTTAGAGAATTCGCCTTTGATTTTTGCTTTTTTTTTAAAACAAGATTCACACCTGATAATTTGTCATTAAATGGCTGTGTGCAAACACCACTTTTTTTTTACCTCATTCTCAGTTAAGGAAGCTGAAGGAGATGAACTCTTGCTAAAAGCAAGAGTTGAAGATTCTGCTGCTGAAGCCCGATTTCGCTTCTTCAGAGGTTTACATGCATCAGACAGATTTTTCGTTGCTGTAAAATAATTTTGGTTTACAAAGTGAAGTTTGGAACTTTAAAATGTTATCTCCCTGAAGCCATTTAAAATACTCCTTCAGCTACAGGAAGGAATTATTTAGGTAGGTCTTCTGGGCACCTACATAGGACTGAGAGAACATCAAGTTTCTGAAGCCATGTGTTCTGGCTTGATCTTAAAAATAAAGAGGTTTCCATTAATCAAATACTTGCTAAGATTTGTTTTCCCAATTTTTTATCATCTCGTTTCTATCAAAATCAAAATACCTTGTGACTTAAGACCTCTTTAAAGCAGAGGTAACAGTTATATCAAAAGGCCTACGTAATCTCGTCACAATCTGAGTACCACTAACACTTTGCTAAGAGAAAATTTATATACAGGAGCCAAGTACCACACATTAGCTATGGCACATCACCACTTCTACACCGTGCAGAACTTGCTGAAGCTCGCTGGTCTTTGGCATATCATTGTAACACCTACAGAGACATGCTCGGACAGAAGTTACCTTAAACTTGAGCTTCATTAACAAGTCTGACTGGTGTTTTAATCCAAGGTTCTATAAAATTCCCTCTCATGCTCCACACTGCCTCCCATCAAGCATCATTCAGAAGGACTAAAACCCCAGAGTACCTGATGACACTGATGGTCACTGCACTTGTTTTAGTGGGCCAATGCACCAGGGAGCAGCAGGGTTTGTTCCCTGCTCGCCAAGATCTCGGGGCACCAGCTTTAATCTGGTGCCATCACACGGTGAACTTGTGAACTGCTGCTCTCAATCAGCAACGCACAATTTCAGTCCAGGATGGAGCTGCAGAAGGGCAGTGAAGGAACAGGGCTCCCCCCCAGCTGTGGCACAGTGCCTGCAACTACTCATTGAGTCAGCAGAGTTTAGCCGGCTGCCTCAGACAACCTGGGCACTTTAAAATGATTTAACTGAAAAAGTTACATTAAAACTTATTCTGACCACATTACCTGACTGGTTCTTTTGTGAAGAGGAGGTTTCTGTGACCTTAGAAGAGTTTGTTTTTGCTGTTTTGTCATTGCTTGTCTCCCTCTGTCACAAAAAAAAATATGAAAAAATAAAAAAACTCCTAATTTATGAGTGGTTGGATACAACTGGCAATTAGTTCTGGATTTATGTTATTAAAAATAAAAGTGTCTTTACAAATATCTGAATGGTACTGTAGTTAAACTAGCCCCACTTAAGTGAATTTTAAAACTCATTTACAGCACAGGGTACAAACCCATAAACAAATGAGAAATATTAAAGAACACAGTATTTCAGCATCCCACTTATCCATCCCAAATTCAGCATATCAAAAGGGGGAGTGCTAAATGAACACGAAACTTGTAAATTATCCTTACTGCTCTTTGTACAAACTGGTCAAATGAAAACCTTTAATTATTAAAGGTAAACTGCAGAATTAGTATACAAATTTGAGAGTAAACCCTGTGCAGAACTCTAAGTCTCAGAGAGGCTTGCTTTCAACTCCACAACTTATAGCAGTGCCATTTTTTTCAATTACTATGGTTAAGATTGTTTCAGCATTTCCAAAATAAAACCACTATTTTCAAGGGAGAATAAACAGCACCTAAATTTGCTCCAGAATGAGAATTAATGATTAAAAGTTTAGGCCAAAAACCAGGGAAGTTTCTGTCAAATCTTTGTCAAAATTAAGACATTGTTCCTTACACATGCCACTATTTTTTTCCCATTTCTTATGTTACAAATTCATGCAAGGTACTAAAACTGTAGCCTAGACTGCTTAACCCTGACACACGCTCACCTGATCAATAAGCACAACTCTACTGAACAGAAGGCTTTACACACATTTCCAATGCTTTACATGCTTTTTCACAGTCCTCATCTGACAGTCAGTTTTACCAAAGAAAGATGTGCAGGTGAACACCTCAAAGGCCAGAGAACTCATTTCCTCCATAAACATAAACGTGAATGGCTGCTGTCCCACAGATGTGGCACGCTGTGCTTTTGCTGAGCTCTCAGCAGGCTAAGCTGCCCAACCACCAATGCCACCAGAAGCTCCCAGTAGGCATTTTCTAGGATTACTGTTACACTTCTGGGTAAAAATGAAAGAAAAGAGGGTGTCAAGAGCATGGTGCCAGACTCTTTTCTGTGGTGCCCAGTGACAAGACAAAGAGTAATGGCCATAAACTAAAACACACGAAGTTCCACCTCAACATGAGGAAGCTTTCTTTACTTTGAGGTGGCAAAGCATTGGAACAGCTGCCCACAGAGGTCATGGAGTCTCCGTCTCTGGAGACATTCCAAACCCACCTGGACACATTCCTGTGTCACCTGCTCTAGATGACCCTGTCTTGGCAGGGGGATTGGACTGGATGATTTCCAGAGGGCCCTTCCAATCCTAAGCATTCTGTGATTCTGTGAAAATGTACAGTATAGTTCATTCTTAAATTTAAAGTACACTTTACAGAACCCCCATTTTGTTAATGTGCATTTTATATACATCATCAAAGCAACAATGAACAAATTAGTTTTTTCAAAACTTCCATATGGGTACTTATGACTTGGTTACTTCATGTGAAAACATTCAGATTTTTTAAGTAAGAATTAAGGACAAAGGGAGAGTATAACCCACAAGTCTTGTGCAAGAAGTAAAATGTAATGAAATTAAAGCTCCTCCTATCCAAAACGATTGTAACTAAAGCCTGCAGGTAAACTGGGAATAACAGAAAGAAGGTGTATGGTTAGTGTTTGCTTTTTTGAATCATTACATAGATATTTTCACTGTCATTCACTGAATGTTCTACTTAGCAGCAACACATGCAGCTGGAAGTGCCTTGGGCTTGTGAAGGCAGGAAAAAGACTAAGAGACAATTCTTAAAACAAACTGCAAACCATATCTGACCTTTCTGTGGAGCACAAACCCTGCTATATGCATTTAGAGTTTCCAAACTACCTAGTATTTACACACATCAGACCCCTTGTAAGCAGTTCTGATAAACTGACCAGAGAGAGAACAACACTTTTTAAATGCACATTACAAAGTCAACGTCATTAGTGCTATGTATCTTATGGAAATCATTCACCTTATTTAGTTATTTATTTTCCTGCTGATATAGTCACACGTGTCACAGCACCACAGATACCAGAACCTCCCATGCACGAACTACACTGCAACCACCTTTCATCCTACTTCTGAGAATGTATGCTAATTGTAGTGTACAAATGCTGGTGGGACAGGAAAGTAACTTTAGAACAGTCAAAACAAGGACTTTACAGCAGGAATTAATTATAATAGGCAAACTTCATTATTTCATAGATCTAGTGTATTACAGTGTACTGAAATCAATTAGGCAAGTTTAAAAAGGTTTGAAAAACTGATCCTAGAAAATCAGATGAATATGCAATGACTAAACCATTATGGCAAGAAGTGCAAAAACCAGTTTTGGCCCTTCTTTCTGCAAGGGTAACAACATTAAGAATTATCTCTATCCCTTATTAATCGTTAAGCCTATCTGAAATTCTCTTTTTTTTTAATGTTAAACTCTAAGACAACAAGTTGTCTTAATATCTACAGGTATCAACAGAAGTAGCAAAATAACCAGCCTACCAAACAAATTGACACCTACAAATAAGACCTCCACGACTCATTTGTAAAATAAATCTATTACCTTTCCTTCTATTAGGTTGTTTCATTTGACTGCTGTACCACTGAAGTTCTGATCTTAGGTCTATGGTACTGACACTGAAGTATGATACTGCAATAACACACCTGAACACGTGTGAGCTAATCTTTCCACACGAGTAAAACCCAAGAAGTTCACTGCTCTACATGCATGACTAAATAAACCTGTGCCTGAGACTCCACAAGATTTGTGCTGTTTCCACATACATAGTGACCTATGTAAGGAAAATTCTCATTCTCACAAGCAAGCTAACCAGAAAAAGAGCTTGTGATTTGTGTGATAAATGTATTTTCACTGCACAAATATAAATTTACTGCATTTTCCTAACCCAAGAAATGGGTCAGCATGCCACTCTAAAATGTCCTATAGCCTTCCAGTTCGTGAAAAGCAGTCTTTCTGTTTTGCTTTACTTGCTTTCCTCTCTTTTGACTTTTGTCTAAAGTAACTATTGACTAAAGGTATTTTTTCACATTCTGGTAAAACTAACTCCAAACCAAGAGGAAAGAAAAAGAACTACAAAGCATAACAACACAGAGAGGTCATGACTGCACATTCCTTTGGGAAATGGTTTAAGCAGCACGTGCAACTTGTCATACCTCTATCCTCAAAACCAAAGGAAAAAATCCCACAGTGGTAAGCTCATGTGTATCTCTGAATATTGACAACAGTTTGGTATGATACATGGACATTTCTTTTTTAATCCTGAAAATGGAAATGCTGACAAACTTAACTACAGCAATGTGACTGGTGCTGCTATAAATCAACCCCAACAAACCAACGACATAATTACCTTCCGATTATTCTGTTTATCCATCCTGAGTCTTTTCCTAGGTGCTTCCTGAACTTCAAAATCTTCTGTAGGTTCCTTTGTCCTCTTTTTTTGGTTTCTTTTATTTCCATGTAAATTACCTTGGGATGGGGGATGGGGGAAACTTACATGAAAAATAATCTAAAACCCACTTTGAAATTATTTTGAACTGATCTAGTTATTTAAGGTACTTTTCTTTCAGTCATTATTTTTAAAACATGGTTAAACATTAATACAGTTTGATGACCTCTTAACACTTAGGGTCTGGTTTCTGGTGCTGAAGACTAACTCTAGAACACATCCAAATCAACTGCTTCATACTCAAGTTATTTTACAAAGATGAGTCTACCTATACAAGCACTAGTTTAAGATCTGAATGTTACTGCCCAACATTTATTTCATACTGTCAGACTGCATGTAATTGATCTACACAGCTTTTAACTCTCCTGCCACTTTGTAACAGTGTCTTATCACTAAAATTAATTTCTAAGTCTCCTCCTTAAGCCTACTTTAAGTTCTCCAAATGATACAGATGAAGATACTGGTGACATCTATTAAGGGGCCTCTGAAAAAGACAAGATATCACCAACTGTACAGATTAATTCTCTTTCTGGTATGGCAATTCCAGACTCTTAACAAGGGGATTGTATTTTACAGGAGACCATATGATCCCTTCCCTTTATGAACCAGAATCCTATGAACAGAACCACGTTGGCCATTTTAGACCACAAAATTATTCTCATATTTATATGACTGTTCACTGTAAAGTTCAAGCAGCTGCTAAATACAAAAGGTCAGTCAGTAACCTACATACCCCTGCCACAGGTTCCACTACTGTTTGTACCTCAAAAAGACAGACAAGGGTTTGGGAAGTGGTCTGTTTCATCAAGATGAAATGACAACATAATTACACTCTCCAGTACTCTCTAGTTTATGAAGCTACAGAGTATTATTAGTATGAAAATTGCAAGCTCCAGGGGCACAAATATGTTAACTGAAAATTGTCCTACAGCTACAAGCATTCTATTCCATTGGGAACAAGTATCTGTAAATACTAAAAATATAGCAACTTGAAAATATGGATCATTCTCAAATTAATGTTCTTATCTAAACAATCCAGGACATATTCTATGATCAGACTGAACGCACAAAGCAGACTGAAATGGCTCCAGGAGAACCTGCTACTTACAAAAAGCCAGCAAAAGAAATCCCACAATAATCTTCCAAGTTTAAGATAAGAGGATTTGAGATGGGGAACAATTGAACTGACATATTTTCATCTGTAGGTAACTATAAATGTACACAATATATGTACTAGAAACACCTGGTACAGGTACAATTTCAATTACATTTCTTGCAATATGACACTGAGGAAGGTGAACAAAATTCAGCACTACAGTGTTAAGATATTTAATTTGGGATCCATTAAAGTTCTAACGTCAAGGAAGACAACATCTGAGATAAAATAAAAAGATTATGATACGTGGGCGATTACATGAAAAAATACACTCAATAGCTACTTATAATGATGAGCTATTTGCACACAACACAAATTTCAATTACTTCTGGATCTTGATCTCCTTTTAGGTGAGTCTTGAAACACTTTACGTTTGGCCTCTCCAATATTCTTCAATGATGAACCTTGAGAGATACAGAATGTGTTTTTTTTTTAAACTGATATCCAAATATTTAACACTTAAAATTTTAAGTTAAAAACTTTTCAATTTTCCACAAAATGATGTTATTTCACACACACACATAGTTAACAAAACTGACTGCCATTTTTTATACAAGTTTTTCCAAGTCTCACAAACTTTCAAACACTCCCTCCCATTCTTGTCATTGCCCAAAGCAGCACCTGTTGGCTTCTAATACTTCCATAGTAAGTCTTCTTACAGCGCTGTAAAGCTATTTAAATTTGAAAAATGATAGCTAGTTAAATTTGATAAAGTTCATGCAAATGGCAACCTATCTTCCTCCTCCTTTCTCAAGTAAGTGACTCCAAATCCCCTCAAATATTTTGCAAAACAATCAAGACTGTTCATCAAAAACAAACACCAGAAAACAGCAACAAAAAATAAAAGGAGAAAAAAAAAAAGTATTTGCAATCTTGTACAAAGTCCTAAAAACTTTGAGTAGCACAACAAAATGCCAAATGGATGAAGGTTTCAGAATAAAGTTTGGAATAGTTCTTCCTGAGTTGATGATGATGTGAAGTAATACACTTTAGGTATATATGAAGAAAAGGTGTAGCACTGATTAAATTTTTTAAACCATTTCTAACTGTCCTATAAAAACAACATCTCAAATTTTACTAGCAGTAACGCTTCATCTTCCCTTCCCACCATCCACTTGTAACAAGCAGTGGATGCAATGGCAGCTGCTTATGGGCAGAAGAAGAATGAGAAATCAGCAATGTCTAAACAGCAGAAGGTTTACATATAACAACTTTTCAGAACAATGAGCAAGAAATGTAGACTTCATGGGTTGCGTTTATTGTAACCATTGGCATTCTTTTGCTATTGGCACAAACACCAAGAATTAAAACTGGAAAACAGTGAAAGCTGTTTTCCCTACAGGGTCTCAAATATGTGCTTAGTTTAACGCCACTATGTATATCAAATTTAGTTAGAGTACACTAGCACAGTTTTACGTTTACCAGAGTCTTCTTCAGATTTGGGAGAGGTCACTATGGCAAACTTTGTGTTATAGCGAGCTTTCTGTTTTTCACTAAGCATGTTCCACTGCGATTCGAGCAGTTCTTCAATCTCCTCACTTGAAGCATCTGGATGTTCAGCAACCACCTATACATGCAGAAATAGGGTTTAATTAAAAAAAAGGTGACCATTGGAAAGAATGGTGTACATACTTCCATCACTCTGGAAAACTGGATACAAACAAGTTATCTAATATTTCTGCTGTAGACAGAACTAGAATAAAACCTTCTGTATCCAGTTTTGCTTTGAATAACCACTTCTCTCTCTGTGTCTTAAAAAAAAAATCCACTAGCTTATTCAGAAGTATTAAGACTAATTTTGGAAGTATCTATTTGTCTTTTAACATTCAAAAAATGGAGTAAGTGGAGTAAGTATAAATCCTGTCTTGTGGTCATTCAAAAAAAGGTGTATTGTTTCTCAAAGAAGTTTAAATATATATCCACAAACGACAGGCAAGCAATACTGGAATATATGCTTGCCTAGAAAGAAATCCATCAATTCACAGCAAAACTCATTAATCATAGAACTCAGTACATCTATCTCAGCAGAGAAATCTACACAAGTTAGCATCTGATGCAACATTTTCCTGTATTGATTCATCATTTTTGTATTACGCATATGAAACTTAGGAACTCACAAGCTGTGCATCTTTTTTAATGTTATAAGCAGGACACATAATATCCATCAATAGAGTTTAACAGAGTTTCTAGAAGTTTATTCAACACACACACAAAAATACAGTATTAAAAAGAAAGAAAAAATCCTCCCAAACTCCTTCAGTATACCCCTACTTCTACTTAAGGAAAATCATATTTGATTAATCATAGAAGTCAAAAAGCTCTACACTTGTACAGAAATGAAACAGTACCTTTAAAAACAATCCTTCTCACCTCATTACCCAGCATTCTCCAAAATCCTATCTGAGTGATGCAACCGATACCCCAAAAACATAGAGCAAAATAAAAACTAGGTCAAGAAAGCCAATCATTCAAAGAGTAACACCATTCAACAGAACAAAAATACAATTTTTCTGATAAGGTGAAATGACTAAACCTAATTACTTAGAATTTAGGGTCTTAAAACTGCATTTCCTGTTATCAAACAGGATGCAAGTGTAACCGATGCTTTTCCAGGTGTTAAAATAGTTGCAGTACCTTCCTTCCATTGGAATTAGTCAGTGTCTAGTATGCAAATCCATGCTTTAATTTTTCTCCTAGTAGAGTACTAAGAATTGTCTTGCTTCTATCTAGCATAATCCATCTGCATAAGGCTTGAGGAGTACAACTACCTTTGGTAGCCTCTACTCAAAATTTGATTAAAATCCAACAACTGGATTCACATTATTGAAAGGGAGGAACATAAACTCACAAGACACTCCCTCCCACAAATCCCACTTCTTCAGGAAATGAAATTAGCATCTATTCTGACTTGTCACAAATGTATATGTCATTGTGCTCAATGAGGGCACAGAGCTATTTAATTCTCCAAGAAATAACTAGATTTACTCAGACAAATGAGATACACCTTAACGTTACCTCCAGTCTCAACAGAATAAGAATAAAAATAACTTTCAGCTTACTAGGAGTACTGTGAAATGACAAGGAAAAGACATCCATAATTCTTAATGGTGAAGGGACCCTTGCAAACAAGGCCTCCAAGGAAAATGCTCAGTAGTCTTCTCCAAAGTCTCCCTGTTAGTGAAATTATTCTTTAATTTTCCTCACAACAAACTCAAGGCCCAAATCAATTAATGTAAACAGTGTAGCTGTCTGCCTCTCACCTGAATCATACCTTTATCTCCAATTAAGACACTCCCTTCCAGTGCTTACTAGGCTGATATTTTTCACAAGGGAAGCACGTAAGAATGCCAATAGTACAAATTACATCTTTACTCCTTTGGTAACAGCACAAAATACTTAATGCGTCACTACAACCACAAAAGCGCTCTGAGCTTTCAGCACCTCCCTCAGGGATGTGGGAAGTGTGCCTCTTAAATCATTAAAAACATTCTACAGCAGTTAAATAATAATAAAATCAAACCGATGTATGAATCCTACTACCACATAGAGCCAGACTCCAAGCAAGACACAGCAGAAATGGCTCTGCTTTTCAGAGAGCTCAATATTACTAGAGGCCCCAAAGAGAATTCTTCAGTCATCCCTTTCACTTCCATCCCTTCCCAACACTGGGGACAGAGAGCCTCTTCTGGGTCTGTCATCTTCCTTTTTTCTAAGTTTCTACATGCAAATACTAAGACAGCTATACACTAAATTCTCCAATGCCACCAATAAAAGTAGCTCAAAACCAGGTTTGTTTTTTCAGCCAACATTATCACTCTTTCTAAAGCATCATAACATCTACAACCCAACAAAACAAACTCTTGGTGAAAGCCATGCAAGTTGGACCAGATAAGCCTAATGGAAGAGGACAATCCAAATACTAGACTGGGACACAAACCTGCCATTTTAAAAGCAACATGAAAGGCAAAAAGCATAAATATCTAAATTGGTATTTCCTCACTTTGCCAGTCAAATTCCAATCAAGACACAGGGAAGACAGGTTCTTCTGCCCTGATGATCAGTTAGAGATCTGCAGCTTTCAGAGAAGCTCAGAAAAACCTTCTAGGTAAGGAAAGGAGGTTTTGAGGTGTTCAGAGATAAAGGAACACCGAGAAGGAATTGAGCCATGTCCTCAGAAAGAACGTAAAAGCTATCTACAAGCAGATTGCCATAAACAGTATAATCTTTGTTATATTCGCCTGAGCATATATGTATGCATATCTATTATATTGTATGTACATTAAAGACAAAATATGGCTAATGCAAAGGACTGTTAGTTTATGTGGGAAGATACTAACACAACTTGTGCTTGAAGTACAAAGGCAGCATCACCACCTTGTTTATACTGCTCACTTACATTCCCTTCTTTATTTCCGTCTAGAATAAGATTTGATGCAGGCATACCTTGCCAAACCCGGAATATTATGGATTGTGCAGTAATAACTACGTTTTGTTTAATAAAGCAAAGAAGTTTCTTCAAGTACAGAAATTAAAAGAGGCAATTGACAACAATAACAGCTGAAAGAGACTAACCTCATCTCTGTGCTTCTGACAAAAGACCAAAAACTGAGATACTGCATCGCCCTTTCTGCTTCGTGGAGTAGACGCTGGAGTTTTCTTTCTATTGAGAGGGGAGCCTATCCCTCTTTTGGATTCTGCCTGTTCAGATGACTTTTGAGGAGTAGAATTCTTATCCTCCAACTGACTGCTCTCCTGTGTATCATCAGCAGCAGACAGTTTTGATGTCCTTCTCCTCCTCTTGCTAGGAATGCCAGACTCCTTCATCGATTTCAGATTTGGAGTGGTTTCTTCATTTGAGTAGGATGACTCATCCGTCTCCTCCAAGGGCTCCACAGCAATGCCAACCTCCTTTGCCACTCGAGGGTTAAGATGAGGTCTGTCCCTGACATAGATGAAGGTGTACTTGGCCTTGCGTTCCTCCACTGTCATGCCCACTGCTTCACTGGCTTGCTTCACACCCATCTCCCACTGTGGCCGCAGCTTCCCTGACACAGGCTTTAGCATCTGCAAGAGGAAACAACACTGTGAGGAATCTGCCCACTTTTCATTTCAAAATGCCAACATTAACACAAAACAATTCCAAGAAAGTGAGCGTCACACAGATCCGTAATTCAGAGTTCAAATGGAGCTGTATTTGATAGTATTGATACTGCACATAAATCCATGACAAAGCAGAAGAGTATTAATTTTTCTGAGTAAGAAACAGTGGTAAATCACCCCACCCTTTGCATCTGTAAATGAAATGAAAGACTGCAAGCTCCTGTAAAACAAACTGTCTTTAAGCTTTCTATAATACCTATTTATATCTGCTATATACTTGTACATACCTGTAATCCTAAAATAAAAAGCTGCAAATCTTGCCTGGTTTGGTAACCTCTTACCTTTATTTTCTCTGCTTTAGTGAGGGCTTGTCTTGCACTCTCTTGGCATAATTGTTCAAACTGGTCTTTTTCTTTGAAGGGCACCAGGCTCTTCTCAAATATCCAGGCTCGCTCTGGGGCATCTCCAAAAAACTGAACATGATATTGACGAAAACTCTTTTTCTGTCCTGAAAATTAAAAACACGTGTATTTAAGATACAACTCTGGTAGTTCTCTGCACTTTCAGACTTGAAGTCTGTAAGCTGCTACAGTTGCCATAACAAAAGCACAATAAAACTGGATAACCTTTCAAAAACCCACTTAACCAGACTGAAGTCTCTGAGATATAATGTATGAAGTCTGATCCAAAAGCCCAATAGTTTAATTCCCAGCAAGAACATGCTTAGCTAAATTAACTTGAGGTTACAATCACCTGTCAGTTTTCCACGTATATTACATGTAGGTCTGGGTGTTTCTGAAAATGCACTGAGCATTCATTTCTCAATGAACACGGAGAAAGTTCCACGGCTTGGAAAGCTTGTGCACTCAGCCCCCTCCCTGAGTCTCCTAAACTTTAACTTTTAATAGTCTTAAACAGAGACACATACTTCAGCTAGTTTCAACCCTTTCAATCACAACTTCGTGTTACTGAAGATTTTTCAGGAATCAAAGAAATCAATAAAGGATTTGGCTGGCAGAGGGGGGAGAGTGGAAGGGTAAGAGAACAATTTTGAAACCGAAATAAGAAACATTTCTTCTTCTAAAAATAAAAATATTCCCTTTTTTTCCCCAGAAAAACTAGAGGAATATTGTCTCACTGTGGTATGATATAGGCATACAACCTTCCCCTTCCAAAGGTCTCAGCTATTCTACAGAGAAGGGGAAGACACCACATTGAAAATTCATCGAAGTGTTTATAATTAACAATGAATTTCTAAAAGGCAGAGGTAAGAGATCAGACTTAAGATGTCCTCTAACACCTTGTTCATTAGAACTTGTAGATTTGCTGTCTAAATGCTCAAATGAAGGTCTTGTTTAAAAATAGAAAAGGTTTTAACTGTGATGACCTGCACTTCTGTGTTTGACAATTTAAGCCTGCTAGATCAATTATACTCCCTACAGTATCTGTGGTTCCTCCAGTTTCACCACATCAGTATGTCTAACATGTAGACTGGACAGCAGAGGAACTCAGGTAAGGATGGACACCCAGCAGGAACAAATAATAGCCACAATTCTCTGTCACAGGTGTCTTCAAACTAGATCTAGATCCCTCTAGGTTATTGATACACTGCCTGTCTTCAGGCGTAATCAGCAAATACATCTAGCTGATTGCTTCTTGCACTATTATTGGGGTTTCTAGACCTAGAAAGAACTTTCTTTTCTTGGTGATTCAACCAACGGTTATTTAAATAGGGGCTTAATCTTGTTGTAAAATGTGGCATCTGGAGGGGTAATATGAAATCAACCTAATTAACAGTATGGGCAAAAACGTTTATATATATACACACATATATATGTAATGTTTTATAACAATTACAAACATACACATATATATAGAGACATATATGAGAACTACAAGAACAATAATGACCCATCTGAGATCAGATATGAGAATCTAGAGGAATGGCATAGGGAAAGTCTTGAGATTGCAAGTATCACACATTCAATCACGAGTCTATGTTCCAGTGTTGCACGGTCAGAAACAATTCCCTTGCACAGTAATTACTTTGTCCTCATCAAGAAAATGTTGTTTAAGCAGGGACTACAGAGGTCTGACGACTTAATCTGTCCATGATGAAATAAGGGGCAATGTTTGTATTTTACCAGGATGCCACAGACTACATTTACAAGCACCTGTAAAGATCTGCCTATTGCCAAGCAGACAGACACTGTGTTCCCTTTGCAGTGTAATGCTGGACAGCTGTAACTGCCTCATTAAGGAGACTAAACAATAGTGCCAACCACTAGAGTCACTGAACCTAGTGGGGAATCTTCAGGGATCCTCTGAGAGTTGAATTTGTACCAATGTTCCTGGATAAAATAATGGCATTCATTAACAGTTGTTACATAGGGAAATACAACTTTTGGCCCACAGAATCCTGAAACAACTAGCTGTTGGCAGTTTGGGAGAGTGTTCTGGGACCCCACCACTTCCCTGTCGCTTCTCTGTATCTGAGCATCTGTGGTTGACCACAGCAAGAGAGAGGATATTCAATGAGATAGAGCTTTAGTCTGATTCACTACTGGGTTTCTTACACAAAAATGTACTTCCCACAAGTTGAAAGTTATTAATTTTTATCAAGCCTAATCAGCTGGAATGATCAATTCAAGTATCAACATCCAGAAATTCAGACTACTCATAAACAACACTTGATCCTAAGGCTAGAAATGAGAAACACAGACATAGCTCAGTATTTCTACAACTCCATGATAAAACAACTTTTCTGTTTGCAAGAGGAGACTTTTGATAGTGCCTCAACAATAAACAGTAGGTGGAAGGTAAGACTGGAAATACCTACTGATGGAAATACACACATCAAAGTGCATTTAGCAGTTAGGATGGCTGCCCAGACCCAGACTAAACTCCCCAAGGAAAAGGCAGGCCCAAGCCAACTCCAGAGCAAATATGAGAAATAACCATCATCCACATTACTCCAAAGAGAGGGAAATCAACCCTCCAAAGTACATGGGCCCTTCTTTCTGTTCGTGCTCCACAGGTTGCATTCAGACATTTGGTGTTGGGTTTTGCTGGGTCTGTTTCTATAGTTTCTGACAAAGAGCTACCGCAGAGATTCTTGATAATGAAACATAAACCTTGCTCCATTCAAGGAACAGAGTAATTGTTAGGAACAAGGAAACAGCTCTACTACTCTCAAAATTCAGCTCTTTATGTCATAATAGACCTAATAATCCAAAGACTAAAAATAACAAGGACTGCCTGATCCAAACTCTGAAAGACTGCTACAAGGAAAATTTGACTGAGGAGTCTATAATAACCATTCCATCAATTGTATTATGAATGATAGACAGGGTTCTCAAGAGGCCATTTAGTTTGCTACCAATGTTGAATGCAGCTATAATCCTAGAGATATTCATTCAATCTGTTCTTAAAAACCTTCTATGAATGAAATCAGACCATTTCTCTGGGCAATCCACCCCAGTGCTTCACCACCTTCATCCCTTCCAACTCTTTCTTAATGTGTACTCTAAAAATTTATTGCCCCTAAGCCTCAAAAGTTTCAGATATCAGAACAGAGAACAAAGATGCAAATGAGATTAAGAAATTATACAGGTTCATACCTAAAAATTTCATTAACACTTGGTAGTTCCTGCATTTAAAATCAACCAATATTGTCTGTAGATAACAGTACTGACTATGGATCAGAGAAAATTTAGCTGCCTGAATTATGGATTGCTTTTAGTAAACCATAATCATCAGGAATATTTAATTCCCATCAGCTTTAATAAAATTTTTAGCCTGTATCAATTCTCCAAGTATCTCCACAAAAACAATGGAAAACACCATCAGGTTTTTTTCTTTTAACAAGACTCCAGACAGTTTTACAGATCACAATTCTGGTATCTTTTAGAGAACCATGAGTTAAAGACACACTGCTATATGCTCAAGAATAGCATTTACATGATTTTAACACTCCTGTTGACAACAAGTTTCTCATCAACTGAATAGATGAAGAACAGAATTTTTCCGAAGCAACCATTATGTATACATGAAAAAATCTGACTGTTTGTAGCATCACTGACATACCTTTTAGTTTAGTGTACGCATGGAGAACAGGATCAGCAGAAACCATACATGGCCACCATGGGAAACCAGACACTTTTGACCACACCAGATCTCCTATATTATACTTCAACAGATGGACTTTTTCCTCTTTGATGGTACTTTGAGTTGGATCTCTCTTAGCAGGAGCCTTAAAAGATAAAAAGGAAAAAAAAAAGCCAAACTGATCATCATCTTTCTTCAGACATGCACCAGGATTACAAAATAGAATGAAAAAAGCCAAACCACAGTTCATATTCTGTTAAACACTCTTATTGTATGTGAAAAAATACAGCGGTAATAGAAGGAGGAAAATAAGAGATAGTTCATAAGAATAAAGTGCTGTCATGTTTGCTAGTATACAGTAATTGCATTTCATGTATAATAAAAACTTCAAGCCATAACTTTTGTTCTCTAACAGTGAAAAAAATCCACATTCCAGTTATGGTTTTGTTTTTAATTAAAAATATTGGCAAGTAAGCTGTGGTTTGCCTTTAGCTTTTCTAATAACTGCGGAGAGACCGACAGGAAGGCTTACTTTGATTTTAAATACATTATCTGAGCACTGGATGTAGATGTGGAAGAGTCAACTTCCCTCCGTATTGAATATTATTAATCAAATTAAGTGCTATACACACACATGTACTCTTAGATTTAAAAAAATCTCGAAAACCCAAAACCAAACAAAACCTCCAGACTAGAACAGACTGAAATACTGTCTTTATGTCTGACTAGAAACTACATAAATAACCAGTTTTAAAACCCCAAACCCTCCATCTTTCAGCTGTTTTTTCACATACGGAGAACTTGTAACACGAACCGTTCCCCACATCCTTTTGTGAGATTTTTTTCTGTTCCAGTTCTAGCAGCAGAAGTTTGTGAGTCCTTCGCTGATGCTCTAAAGCTATTTTAGATATTGGAAAACAATTACAGAACTATTTCCACTTCAAGGCATAGATTTACCTACAAGGCAGTTTTGTGTTCTCCTGTGACAGACACATTTTTACTATATCATAACAAAGTTCAGCAGCACAGACATCTATTCATCAACTAAAACCATTTCACAGAGCCAGATGCATTTTGTCTTTTTGGCTTCATCTGTTCTATTTGAATTAAATAGAGTGCACCTTTATCTAGGTAAGCACTAACTGTAAAAAGTACAGAAGGTGTCTCATTACAGACATACCACATATTTTATAAAATCACGTATTTTGAATCCCCTTTTTAAGTTTTCTAGTACTAAATTTATACGCAGCATGTATCATTCATCTTGTGTAGTACCAGCTCATCATTCAGAAGGCAGACTGGAGCTTCAGGTTTCACTGGATTTAATGTTAGCGCTGGAGCAAAATTATGTTTTAGAATTAATTGTAAGTGGCAAGAGGAAAGAAAGAAGACTGTTAAGAAAGCAGAAATCTAGAATTTAGAAACAAGTACATGGAGCATTATGCTGAATCAGAGTAGATCACCTTGTACAGATTTTCAAATCCAGAAAACAGTACCATAAGTAATTAAACATTATTTTCCAAACACAAACTAAAATCTTTGACGTGATGCAATTGCAGCAAGATTTATCTGCAACTCAAACACAGAGGTGCATCCAGTCAAACCCCTAAAACGTAACGTACTCAGAAATCCTTTCCTCAAAGCTTTTAAAGCTCTGCTTGGTAAACATACATGAAGCCATGTCATCTGATTGCTAGGCACAATTACTCATCCAGTGATTCAGCTTTTCTGATGAATTCAGACTTGGTTCATGTGACTCCAGCTACAGCTATGTTTCCATGTCTCAAAGTTTTTGGCTCTCTCAGGATTCTCTAAGACTGTCAGAAAACCCCTCCTGCGAGCTTGCCTCAAGTCCAGCACTCTCAACAGACCTAAAAGATTCCAAGCAGATGTGAAAAATCAAATGCTCCTTCTAGCAGTTAAACATGATGTGAAAAGTTATGCTTAAAAGCTAAAAATTAAGAGGTCCATATGTCAGGGGCAGGTCTGGAAAGACATTATTCCTTACACACACAAACCAACTTCAGCATTTCAACTGAAGAGGTACGATAAAATTTTTTTCAATGAGTCAACTTTTCAGAAATGCGAAAGTTACTCAGGATTCTGAAACTCATTTTTAATTTATGACTCCCTGTATTCTTCAGAAAGTGCAACTAAGCTGCAAAGATTTATGACTCCAGTCTGAGAAGGAGCTGGCTGGAATAATGAAAAGGCTCTAGCAGTGCTCCTTACTGTAGCATAATCTGAAAGGGGTGGCAGTACAGGAGTGAATATCGCATTCCAATGTGTCTACAAGCACTTCACAAAATTTAAAAAATGCCCAGAATTCTTTTACTATACTGGATCATGATGAAAGACTTGAAAATGACAGGCTCTGACAAAACCTGCAAGGTTTATCTATGCCAGACTTTGCGTATTTACGTTTTCTTCTATTGATAAAACATTCATACTTTAAAAGAATGGCAAAATACAACAGAGAATTCTGTATCCATGACTTTTTAAGAGCTCTCAAATGAGGTTCTATTATCTTTTACTGCAGTTCTGCCAGAACTAAAACCATTTAATTGCAGAATTTCCTCCACCTCTCCTTCCTTAATCATAGGGAAGCTCTGCAGCCTGAGGGAACTCCCACCTCAGTCACCCTAGCCATCACCTTAGCCCCAAACTTTAAACCAGTTATGCTAAACATAAGAAGGAAACAGCTTGGGATCAGATTACTTTTGTACTTTAAGGAATTTGAAGATTTTGTTCCCTTTTCAAATCATGAGACTGCAAGGAATTTACATACAAGGGGCAAGGCTGAGGTGAGTAGGTGATGACTCCCACACAGACTAGTCCTAACACAGGCCATTCCACAGGCTTTGCACAACTCAGGATGGCAGACACTGAAATTCCTGACTTTCTGGAGTAATGAAACACTTGCTTGGAAAGGCAGCTAGATGGATTTTAAGTTTATTTTGTCCAGGAGGATGTGGAGTGCGAGGATGCTGGTTCTCTTCAAGGAGTAATTTCTCGAAGGAAAACTGAGTTTTCCTTTGAGAAATTATTCTTTGAAGAGAACCAGCATCCTCAAAAACTCATCTGGGCCAGCAGCTGCAATAGGCTGAGAAGGACTGAAAAATAAAATAAAATTTAACATGCCTTTCCTCTTTCCTTAACATATGACAGATTTGTTTGTCATTTCCCTCAGCACTTTCACAAGCAATGACTGACAGGCAGATTGACAAGAATTTACAACACTGCTGTCAGCATTCTACCAGCCCAAAGTGCCTTGGCCACAGAAAACACTAGTATTTAATTAACTATGGCTTCACTTGCTCAAAAGAATCCAATCAACTTCCATTTAGTTCTGGTCTGCCTAACGAATACAGTAAGACAAGAACACACCACGAATAATAAGTCATTTCAAAGCTAAAAAGTATCTTAAAATGACCAAAACCAAGCTAATTTAAGGACAGCATCTTTGCTGTACTGAGAGCTTTAGGTTTGTTTGTAGACTCTGCTATGAAAACACCATGATGAGTGTTTAGCAAAAGAGGGACAAAGGTAATTTTTTTTTTTTTACACCTAGAAGACTTATTAGGTGGTGTCAGATTGAGATTACTTTATCCCTTTTAAAAGTACTCAGTGGTGTTTTGTCTGTATTCCAGCTGTTTTGTGTGTATATGCTCGTGTGCATACATATGCAAGGAATTACAAGCCTTCAAAATTATTGCAAATTACCTTGAGCATCAAAGAGCTACTACTTTGCTATATAAACTTGAAAAGCTATAGAAATCATTAAAAACCTTCCTATATTTATTGTCACAAAGGGATTATACAAAGAACAATGTTGAGAATTGGTGAAGAATACATCACAAGAATTTAATATTGTACAAAAAAGTACGAACTAGTAAGACAAGTGAAGACAGTAAATGCTCTTTTCTGTGTAACTAGGAAGTACATATTGAACAGCTTAAGCTGCAGATATCTGGTATTTCCCTTTCTGTTTTCATTTTCAATTCAGTTTCACTCTGTACCGAAGAACTTCCACTTTCACTATAACAGAAGGCCCTGCTACAAACAGACTGCTGGAGGTCCAGTTGCAGGCCAGGAGAAAAACTAAGCTACTCACATCAGAAAGAAACTAAACACGTTTAGTTTCAAGATTAAATAATCAAGGCCCCTAAACAGAATATATGCAATTAAAATGTATTTTGAATTGAAGTTAGAACACACAAACTTAGTAAAACCTGTTTCTTTCCTATGGAAAAGGGTAAGATTTACTACGGAAAAAGCTAAGATTGCTTGCTGACCAAACCCACATTATTATTCTGTTCCTGCTATCTACTTGTGCTGTGTTTTGTCAACTAAAACTACTGTTGTTTCTCATAGACTTGTGTAATGAAAATAAAAGTGAAAACGTTTTGACTTGTCTTGCCTGTCTATCAGCACAGATAGAGAACTAAGGAAATGGTTGTAGAAAAAACTTCCTTCCTTTCAGAGGTTCAGGAGAGGTGGTTGGTTCGTCTGGAGAAGAAGGGAGCAAGAGAACAGAACAGATTATTTTTGTAATATTTTTTCCACTTGAATCCCCAATGACTAAGGACACTATAACCCAAAAAATGAAAAACCAAAGTAACAGGACAACAATCCCATGCCTTCCTTCCTCAAAAAACCGCCGTAACAATAACGTTCTTAGAAGAGCTCTTGTTCCGTGAAAAACTCAGGAATTTCGTATGACAAAAGATAAATCAACATTCAGTCTTCAGCTAAAGGAACCCAGGGAAGCAGCCACTGTCCCAAAGAGTGACACCCCATCATTCCAGACAGAGAAATGGCTGCTTCTCACTCTGTGACTGACAACAAAAATCTCATTAACTCAAATCACTTCAAACCCCAAAACTACAACTACAGCTGATCAAAAGCAATGCAAACTCCTCAATATGTATTATTGCTTCAAATAAAAAGCGTGGCAACTTAAGTCTGTTAAGAAATGGCCAGTGCTCATTCTAAGTGATTCTGTCTATAAAAATACAGTATCCTCACAACCCTGCCTAAGTGGTTTTAAATTTTTTTTTAAGGATTATAATTCACACATTATAGTAAATCTATTTATCCCCTAAGGGCCTGAGAGGCTCTATGTTTATCCAAATAGCTCCCACCTTCTGGGATGTGGGGGAGTATATTTAGATAGTAAATGACAAGTAACTGGATACATTAAGAATAAAACGAAAATTTTTTTCACTTGTTATATTCTGTTCACTACGTAATAAAAGAATGGTGTGCAATTACATACTTGGCAAACCACTGCCTACAGAGAGAATGTTTCAGGCAGAAGAGTAAGGAGTAAACCAGAACCTCACAAGATTAAGGGAAAATGTGGAATTATTACTACAAAATGGAGAAGGATAAGGAAACTTAAAGAAAGAAGCAGTGAACTGGTGAAGTTTTATGTTCCATCTTCAGTAAAACAGAAGAGGACACTTCAACAGAGCATTCAAAAGACTGCAGCTCCCAAAAGGCCATTGCATCCATATCTGCACAATTAAATCTGCAACAACCTCATAAAATATACAGTGAGGTAAAGATTGCTGAGGGGGAAGAGGACATGAAACATCTACATCAAAACAGAAAAGCAAACAAACTCTATTCCAAATTCGTTTGTTAAGTTTTTCAGATTTCTAATTATTTTACAACAAACCAGAGATTTAACTAAAACATTGCAAATTCAATTTTGAGAGCAATTACATTAAATGTATTTCATCAAGTTCTCTTTCATTTTCTTCTATTACTAACCACTTACTTCATTTCTTCTATCACTAAAAGGGTGCGTCAAATCTGGTAGGGTGAAAAATTATGTTTGCAGAAGACAATGTATTTTCATCTTCCTGCCACAATCAGGATTATTTTTTTTTCCTCAATGTGCTTAGATGGTAAAGCTATAAAATAAGGTCCAAAATGCTGAAGAAAATCACTGCAGATCTGAAAACTCTTCTGTGCTGGCTGAGGCTGTTTGAAACCACATATGAAGTTTTATGACATTAAGTTTGTTTCCTCCGTTTTGTCCCACAAACTCATCTAAAGCAGTTTGTGGACAGCAGGTTGAGTATCACCATTCAGGACCCTCCTCTCCAGGAGGGAAAGCAAACAAAAGACAATAAAAGTCATTTAAGTTTAGACAGGGATTCATAACGTAGGTTATGGATTTTGAAAACAAGACAGAAGTTCAAATTTGTCTTTCAAATCAAGCAGTAAACTCCTGGTTCCATTCCAATTCTTTTTTTTCTGGCTTTGGTTCCCTCATTAGCAAGTCTCTAGCAGATGAGAAAATTTCATTTAAAAGCAAAGCTGTCTACTCAAATCAGCAGTCTTCCTTTACCCAAACACTATATAAGCAAGTATTTCAGACATAAACGTAACACGGTATTTTAGTAACTAGGACACAACTCTTCTTTCGGAGTAAAGAGTTGAAGAGAAACAGATTCAATCACTCACAGATTCAGTAGAATGTGAGTTCTGGAACACTTCCCAATCCTCAGTCTTTCTTAAAAATGTGGAGATTAGTTTCTTTCAGCTGTTTTACTGAATTTCTGCATTTACATTTAGATGACCTCCTAAATTTTAAGTTACTGCCTTATTAATGAAAGGTCCCATGTTTCAGAAATTTAAACTAGATAATGTTTGATCAGAATGAATAAGCCCACCTTTTATACTGAGTATTAGAAAAAGATTTCTGGCTACATCCTGTGTCTCTAACCTTCACCCACCCTCAAAGGTTTAAACTTTTGATGTGGTATCTGGGTATATAAGACAGTGTGGATACAAGATGCTACAGAAGTCTGTAAAAACATAACTGTAGATCCATGAGGAACTCTGGCATGAGAGATGATTATTTCTGAACAATTTCCATATGAACTTCACACAGGATAGCAGAATGAGAGCTAAATCATCTCAGCATACCTACAGATTTTCAGAATGCCATATCCATATGTAGCTTGTTATCTGCATGTACCATGGTTTCACATTCTTCAAGATCAGAATCTGTATCAGGACCTTATCTTTAGCACTCTTCTACACCCTTACAGAGTTTTCCCAAGACACTTTCTGAACAGGTATCCTCCTCTTGGCAGCTCACAAACATCCAGGACAGCATGGGCACGTATTGTGAATCCAAATATTGTTAGAAAACAGAAAAACACAAATCCAGACAGCACTGCCAAAAGGCCACTAGATTTGCAGGACACTGTTTTCTGGTGAAGGCAGAGACTTATCTCTACTTTTTTTTTTTTTTTTAATAACAGGAACACTTGTGAAGGCAGCTGACTAAGCTTAAATGGAACAAATGCTGATTTGGCATAAAGGGGCTCTGTTAGTTAATATTTTGACATAGTCCAAGCACTACTTTACTTTAGAGATGAGACCTCTGAAATGAACTCCCACAGCTACAGGCAGGCACGAGAGGTTCCACAGGTTGTGCTGTTACATACACCCAGCAGGTCCTCCCTCCTCTTCTACAGAGGAAATGCCAAGTCAGTGGTTAATAAGCCTGAGACAGGTGGGGGGAAGACAACCAACAAAATCCTGAACGGACAGATGTTACCTTGACTTGGCAATGCTGAAGCTTATTCCTGAAACATCACTTATTTTCATCAATAAAAATGCACAGAAAACCTGGGAAACCCCAACCCCATACGAATATTAAAATATTAAAACAGTTGTTGCAGTACAAAATCATGACACCCATGGCCGAAGTGCTGTCAATTCCACCAGAACTAAGATCCCAAATTGTTTCACTTCATCACAAGCATCCACAACATACACTCATGTTGACATTTATTTACCAAACAAACAAAACAGCAAAAAAGAAACAAGACCCAGCTTTTCTAGCATTAGTTGCTGCTATGAGGTCACAGATTCACTTCCCTTCCTCACACAAGCAGAGCAGGGCTTGTTTTACAAAGCTATAAGCAAGATCCAGTTTTCCTTCTTCCAGTGAACTTCCAAAATAGTAATTTTTATAAACAGTCCTTCTGAGAAGGGAATTAATTTCTTATTATTGTAAACTTACAGTTTTACTAACTGTCATTCTATAATGCACAGGAGCACAACTCCTGTAGGTACTTCAGGTATTCACAAAAAGCAAAAATACAAACGTTAGCCCAGTTGGACCTATTTACTTATAATAGAAAGATAATGAAAGACAGTAACAGACAAACATAAAATTAGTGTCTGTGAACAAAGACTTCTTTTGGAGGTCCTGAAGTTCATCTGCCCTACATGAAATCCACCCTAGAACAAGGAAACTTGTAAAGGAGGCTGAAACCACTGCTCCAAGACCGATCAAAATATTTTGCTTTTGCTCCTTTGCCGAAGGGTTACTACAAAATATCTTTCTTTCTTGACAAAAGGGGGCTATCAGGGCCAGAAATTACATCTGGTACAGATCACTAATGTTTCCCAAATATCTGCCTGTAAATCCATCCAAGCAACACAACCCTGAACTGTAGATCTAACTCTTTGCCACATGTGAGACTTAGACATGCATTATTTTGGTTAAGCAGAACACTGAGAAGAGCAATAGAAAGGCTTTGCCATATCTTGGACAAAAAAACCCCACTGAAAACAAGCAGCAAATTCCTTCCCAAACCAACCTGTAGCGGTCAACACAGGAGGAGGAAGAGGAAAAGCTGGGAGTTTAAATCATTTAAATCATGACATTACCTGTGCAACAACTGAGAATAAATCTGGTCAGCTTATAAAACCAGAAACTGCCATTAATCTCTCAACACCATCTGCTGCTGACATGTAAAGGGAAGTCAGTTCTTCCAAAGATGGCTTGCTCACCACTTCATCTGTCATGTCCACCATAATGCCCAAAAGACCAAAATAAAATAGAAAAAGCTCTGGAATGCACAAACGATTGATAAATATGAAACAATGCAAGAGATGCTGACATTCTTCGAATTTGACTTAGCTGCATCTGGTCAGCTCTTTTCTACAGAAACCTGGCTCAGTGTTCAGAGGCAGCCAGGAATCAATCATATGCTAAGCATTAGTTATAATGAAAAATAATGAAATTGAGAACAATATAGAAATCATTAACATGCCACTGTATGCAGTCATAAGACATTTGTATTTTGAATGTCCTCTACTGTTCTGGTTCCTTATTCTCAAAATAAAAGAGATGGCAGAACCCAAAGGGCATCGCAGTTCAGAAACAGGATGGTAGCACGAAGCAGCATTCTGGAATGGCTTCTGTAATATGTGGAACAACACTAGAACTGGTCAAGCTGAAATTAAAAATACATCAGGTTTGTGAGAAGTCTACACAACAATCAGTAACAAAAGTCCACAATCCCCATTTCTATTATTAAGAGAGAATCCAGCAAAACAAGTAGGTAGCAAACTGAAAAGGAAAAAGAGCTGCTCTATTGCCCTGTTACTTAATGTCATGGATGCAAAAAGCTCACACTGGCTCAGAAAGAACCCGAGGTCTCCTTCCATGAATTTGGCCATCTACGGCCATTAAATACAAAGTCACCAGCTCCAGAAACCTCTGAGTTAGAAACTGTTGGAGGCTGAATATATTCAAAAAGAGCATCACTCCATGATTTGCCATGTCTGTATTCTCCATTATGCCTCCTCCACTGAACCTCACCCCAAGCTGAGGTGCTGAATTAAATGGCTCCTTGATCCAACCTGGTAGTGCTATTCTTAAATAGTACTTTTGTCAACACTTCAAGATATTATTTCATACTTGATTTGGATTCTCCCACCAATGTGTTTATGGACAGGGCAAAAAATGTATTTAAATAGCACATATTGAGACAACAGTTTTACGTAGAACATGTACTTAATTCAGCCACTTTTACATAAAAGGACAGGAAGTCTGGTATGGAAAGCCTGAACAAATACTCAGGCTTTCTGCAATTAATTTTGTAGCCACTCTGAGAATACTCACAGCTTCTAATCTCCCCTCAAACCAGTATATTGCTGTATGCTTTTTGGTGCTTCTTGAAGAACAAGTAGTTCTTTAAGACACTTTTCCAGTAAGGCATTAAGAAAAAACAATTTAAAGTTCTGAAGTAACAATTACTGCTGCACATCATGAGCTGCTTAGCACTAACAAGTTCTCAAGGCTTAGCTAAACTTAATCCTTTACTAAGGGCTAATGCAAAACAATAGTTCAGAAACTCTTCCAAAAAGGGTAAGAAGTTATTTCTCTTGTTCCTGAAGGGATCAGCCAGATGAGATTTTTAGGATTACCCCTTCTCCTTTGGGATCCTGGTGACATCAGCCAGATAGCCTGCATTATCACTCGCCTGAAGACAGGATCCGATACCTTGAGAGCAGTCCATTAAAAAGGAAGACATAACTGAGTTCATTTTACCCTACAACTACAGATCCTGACTCCTGTGGTAGCTTAGCCGCACATTTTGTGATATGTACAGTAACTGTACCTTACCAGGAATTCCTAACAACTGATGGTAAGAAACAATCAAGTCCTTTCCCTGAAAACCCATACTTATTTTACCTGTTTTTATTTTTGAAATTAAGACAAAACAAGCAGTCTCTGGATCTGGCTGTACCATCTGCAATGGGATAATAAAACATTCGATGAACTCCATTCTCCAATCTTAAGAAGGGAACTTGTTGCTTTGTGCTGGCCTCTACTGATTAGATGCAAACATCAGAGCAGTATCATCACCTTCAGTGTCCCCAGCTTCCTGTATTTAGTTACCACAGACACATACAAATTAGAAGATCATCCTCAGACTGCTTCTGTCCTACCCTTACTGGGTTTTTTAATCTTTGTCTGTATGTAGATACTGGATATCATAGAGCTGGCCAGAAGAGTTTTTCTCTGTGAAGACGAAATGGCAACATAAACATATGACAAGGACTAGTGGAATTTCTCCAGCAATTTGCAATTGCCCCCCATGTAGCTACTGCAAGGTCATTATAGGCCATATCCTGCAGAGAGAGAGAGTAAAAACCTGCCAAGTTTCTGGTATAATACCAGACGAGAACTACAAGAAAAGTGGATAGGAAGCTACGTGGAAGGTATAGTTTTTGGATCATGTATATATATTTCACAGCTGGAAACCTTAAACTAGCAAGTAGAGCAGTGTGTGGACTTCCAGGTTTGTTCTGGACACAGCCCTGCTGCTTTTGTGAGCTACTGCACCCGTGCTGGGAAGTCAGGCCAGGAAACCCAGCCAAAAGGGCAAACTGCCACTTGTAGGCCCATCCCAGCTTCTGCAGAACGAGCTCAGATGTGCCAGGATCACATACTGGGCTGCTCCCAGGGTCGGAGAGCACAGACCTACCCCGGGACCCACAGCATGAGAGCTGTACATGTATGCACTCTCTGTTTCCTGTACAGAAACTCTGGATTCTCTAGGGATCGGACTTGGATTACTTCATATTAATATATGAAATAAACCTCTGCCTTTCTCCTCCAAACAGGATTGCTTCACTTCTAACACAGGCAATGAGTAAGAAAATCTCATTCCTCACCGGTAGTGAAAACAGTGACTCGAAAAGCAGTCAGGACAAAATCCAGTCCCAGAGCACCCTGGCACGGGAGCAGCTACCGGAGCCCACGGGTCTGGCGTCGATTCAAACCTCTGACATGGGATACCCACCAACCATGACACAGAACATTCAGCGTGCATGAAAGGCCTGGATTTTAAAGTGAACTCCTCAGGTGGAGAGATACTGGGGTGGAGGGAAGAAGGGCGAAAAGCAGGAGGAGAGGAGGAAAGAGCCACAGGTTGTCCCATTTTATCTCCTTTACTCTGGGAAAATGAAAGCAGAGGCCTTTCCTTTCTCAGAGGCCTGGAAAAGCTGGTGGTTATCAACAGAAATCTACCTCACGTCAGAGCTGGGCAGATCACATTTATTCCCAGATGAAAACTAACTCGCGGATTGAGTTTTAAATACCCTTCATTTCTGTTAACAAAAAATGCCCAAACAACAAGAACACCCAACAGCAGAGCACTGGAACATTTGTTACACGATATGTCTCTCACCTCAGTGCAATCTGCTGTGTCCATCAGACAGAGATATAATTACCCTACACAAAAGGCAGTATTCGAACCATGGTGATTTTTGCTAAATCAAAAGAGTAAGAGGTTGAACAACAAGAAATTGAGAGAGAAACCAGCCGAAAAATGAAACCAGACAAACAGGTTCTACATTAACATGTAACCTACAATAAACAGGTATCTGAGCACAAAATTAATCAGTTTTTACTCCAAGGATATTTACCTAATTTCCACTCTGCAGCCACAATCAGTTATACAAAACCACAGTATGATGCACTAACATTAAGGCTTTGGACGCTGGCCATGAAATAACAGCTAGAGCCTGAAACCAAAGAACACTGATACTAAGATATTACTTATCATCACAGAAAACGCATGTACGTCACAAGCCTGACAAGTACATGTGGACAAACATTTCAAAAATCTCCTTCACATGCTCCCACGTATTTGTTTTTCCTTATTTTAAACCTGAACAGTTGCAAACCCTCCCTATGAGAGAAGGAAAAGCCCCAGTTTTTTTACAACCAAGGAGTTATATCATAAAATAACATCTTGCGACCTTTAAAGGCTTTTCCTTTTGACCTTTGTGCTTTAAAGTGCACTATGATAGTAAAAAAAAAAGCCAGAAGCATGACCCCATGTTTCAAATTCACTGAAAAGAACAGGGTTGCAATATTGCAAGGTCTGAGATCAAGCAGGTGGTTGCCTTGATTCGGCAGTCTGGTAGCTCAGGGGTTTGGCACAGGAGCAAATAACGCTATCACTCACCCGCCACCGACTCCCAACCACTGTGGGAAACAGCACTGTCGTGGTTTTCTCTGAATGATTTCTGCAGACAACTCAAAGAAGTCAGACAAATCTTTCTTTTCATTTTAAATGAACTGCACACCAGGAAAAATTAAAGGCCACTCTTAATGGACAACCAATGTCAAAGGCTTCAGAATAAACTGCATAGGTGGACATATTAAATATCACCTCCTCTTTCTGAAAAAAACAAACTAACAAATCCACACAAATATGCTCCAATTGTCAATGCTATTAAACATACCACCTTTTAGTCCAATTATCCTCATTAACAATGAGGTGGACAAAGAATTACCTGAACTATTGACTCTACCCATACCTTTTACCTCTGAGTTATGATTCAGGAAAGTCTGAACCAGTTAGTGTTAAAACATTCTCCTTAACAAAATAAAGGAAAACAAACTATTTAACAATGTTCCTGAAAACATCAGTATTGATAATTTTAGGATGTATTATACATTCAAACCATAAACAAAGCATAAATATTTCTGATACCTAGAAACACATTTACAGTTCTGTGAACTCATTCATTATTCAGTTTTATTGAAAAGAAGGGTAAATAAAATCAGCAATACAGCAGCTGTGTTTCTTCTCTGTATGTGTGACCTTGGGAGAAAGTTAAGATTCAATGGGGCTGTGTTAATGGTAGAACTCAATGATCCTAGAGGTATTTTTCAACCCCTGATTCCATGATTACCTGCAGTTGACAGAAAACTGTAACGTACATTCTGTGTTCAAGGTGTGCAAACCCAGGATCTTTTAACAAGCCAAAGCATTCGTTAACATTTGCCATTGTTATACAACACCATTCTGAATTATTCACTGAGAAACTTAATATACATAGAAGTATCCCTGCTATGTAGGGTTTTTCCTCTGAGATAAAATTATTGCAAACCACATTCCTTTAAATGAAGTCTAGCTACAAAAGCCAAATAAAGAGGGACAAGGGCTCCCAGCAGCATTCTTATTTACAACTTGGTAAGGCAAATTAAAAAAAAAAACAACAAAATATCCATTTCTGCCCATGTTTAAAGGAAACAAAAAACAGATGAGCTTGATGACAAAATTAATGACACCAAATACAAGATCTAGATATCTTCAATAAAAACAAGTCACTAGGTTATACCAAGCAAAACCAGCTCTTTTCAGATGACAAATATGCAGAGGGACTACATTCCAATTGCCAAAATCTGATGGCAAAGAGCCCAGCTGATCAGCCAAATGACTGCTGAGTACATTGTTCTTTAATTCAGAACCAGGAATATGGCTACATGTCTAGAAGTTTCTGTTTCATACATCACATACTTCCACATGCCCTGATTTACTGATATGGAAACAGAATTTATTGGGTATTCCTATCGTAGGGAAGAAACAGGGACCAGAACTGGAGTGCATTCTGTCCTTTATTGAGGCAAAGAGAGTCACAGAAAATGACTCCCCGTTTGTGTGAAGCACCTCCTAAATGCCTGAAGATGAGTATATGAACACTGAAATTCCAGTATGATTAACAAACTTAACAAAAGACAGAATAAATTTTAAAAGTACTACCTTCTTTTCAGTGGTGCTTGAAGTCTTTGATACTAACGCTGTTTCAACAAGACCCTGCTCAAGTAAGGAGTCATATTTTATGCTTCTTTTTCTGCTTCTCCTCTCCTTGTTTGCTGGCTTTTGTTCATTTTCCTCTGACTGAGAAACATCTGCACCATTGTCTCCACAAATGGAGGATTCAAAAAGAGGCTTCCCATTCATGTAGGTTTTAGTGATTTTCAGCTTTATTTCTGGAGAGCCATTCTTGATAGGAGTAGTGTTGGGGGGTGTTCCAACTCCCTTTATTTCCTGGGGTTCAAAGCGCAGCTTGGCATCTTGGGCCCCGGACTCGCCATTGAACACCCGAGAGGTCAGATCTTTCAATTTATCAGCTGGAATAAATGGAAGAGTCTCATGGCCATTATATTTTTGCATGACACCTTCCTGTAGAGTGGCAGAAAGTTGTGCTTTGCCCAAGTAGACGGAACATTCACGATTCACTTCGCAATTCTGAGGTTTCCCATTGGTATTTCCAAGGATCTCTGGTACCTGCTTCATTTTGATGTAGTTAATTTTTTGAGTTAACAGTTGAGAACTTCTTTTGATGCTAAAGTCCATTCAGCCCAGATGTTTCCAGTCTTACACTGCTATATTAAGACAAAAAGACAGACAATATTTTTAATAAGAAATGTCAAAAGTTATTAAGTATTCAGATAGATGTCAGCACTAACATAAAATTCAATGTACTTCATTCAAGTTTTACTAAAAAAAGCTTTGTTTACAATCTTCACAACCAAAACGCCTCAATATCTGTTAATATGCATTACAAAAAAAGTCCAAGAAAAACAGATCTGTGAATCATCAGTTTTATTAAATCAAAAGCAGAAAGCAAAATCACAGCTTTCATTTTAACCATCTGTTAACCATCTACAGCAGGAGTCTTGCCCACAATAATTACACAAAGGTACTGCACTATTTAAAACAAGTAAGAGTTAGACCTAAGACAATATCATTAGTAACAACATAAACCAGAGGAGTTTATTTCCAAGAGGTTGTGCCAGCATAGAAACCCCATAGGCTTTCTTCCTGTAGCATCTACACCATGGACAGCAGCATCACAAGCTTCCCTTCCTCACTCTACAGACAGACATTCAAACTTCCATCAAGACACACCTCCTGCAGAAACACTACAGCTCAGACAGTCTCCAGACACACCCCAAAGCATTCTGGCTGTAAGAACGAATAAAGGGTGAGCCTTTTGGGCCAGGAACACCAGCCCACGGGGAAACAGCTAATCCTTCACGCCAGTGGCCAGACTGGCCAAAATTTAAATGATCAAAGCAACTGCTGGAATTTCAGATTTTTCATTACAATAATGTAACACCCACTTTTCATACAGAAATTTGCGAACATGCAGCAAGCTAAAACTGCACTATTTGCTGCCCTAGATAGGTTCTCCAAGGGTTCTAAAAGCTAACCCTGCCCATTTCAACATTATACCATTGTAGCAAACAAAGCAATCTGGCATAATGACTCCTTCGTGCTCCTAAACCAGGCAAGACAATGGTTTCAGTTCTTAAAATTCACATGCATAGATTCTTCATATTACCAGGTCCAGTATATACATGATATAGAAAAATATGCCATCATAAATACTATGAAAGCTCAGCACAATCATCATCATATCCATGCTCAAGGTAACCAATTTCATATATGATTAAGACCAAGCACTGTCACATCGAATCAAAATTTCATCAAATCTAGTCTCATGTGCTTCCAAAAAAGCGCAGTTAAACCCAGGATGAATAACTATTGAATTGTCAGTTGCTATGGAAGAAATCACTTTCTGAATCTCGCCACCTTGTTTATTAATGCACATGGTTATAATGCTTACAACTGGCATATTCCTCCAGCTTCCATTTTTGATACCTCTACATCAGGACTAGCAATGTAAACATGTTCATAACTGAGCACTGCTGTAGCCTGGCAAAGCTTCTTAAGGATGTCAAGCCTGAATTCAAAGCAAGTGACAAACATGAAACCTTTTCATTTACAAAGATGCAGAAAAAAAAAATTAAAAATTGTAACTCCATCACTCCTTAGCAAATGCTCCCATCTCCCCAACATGCTGCTCTAAAATATCTACAAGATAAAAGGGCATCTCTCCACTATACAGACTCATTTGAGAGATGACAACCATTAACGCTCCAGGGACAAACAGCAGGCTGAAAATCTGGCATTAAACAAGGTAAGAACAGCAAGTGTACCTGGACTCCAAGTGAATCTGCAAGAGAAATAGTTCTAATCTTTCTTTGGTCAGATGAAGTCTGAATTACCAATAGAATCTCAGATAAAATGAGTAGAAAGCAGCCAACTATATTAACTCTTTTTAGAGGAATCAGAGATAAAATGTGACTCAAAACTCTACCAGAACAGAATAAATGACTAAACCAAAAGAGAATTTATGTCCTTTCACAACATCTTCTCTGGAAAAATGGACGTGAGACAAACTCTCAACCCAATTAATAATACGACAGTGTCTCAAGCTGTGATTCAGCAGATTTAACTGAAATCATATTTCTCTTAAGAAACAACTAATGACAAATTCTATAAATCTCTGGGCAAAAGGCAAACCTGCTGGGAAATGCTACACTTACGCTTATGGAATGCAAAATTCCTTAAAAAAACCGCCAAAACCAAGAACAAAACAACCCAAACACCGAACTGTTGCTAAATCTGTACTTCCTTCCCAGGGATTCTTACCAGAGTAAACCAGGGATTTGATTTGGGCATGTAAATTCCCAATTCCCGCCTGAGGCGGCGAGCGGCTCCGTGCGGCCGCAGCGCCCTCCAGTGGGTGCCGGGCTCGGCGCTGCTCACCCTGGCCGAGGAACAGTTTTTAGGATGGCTCCTTTAACTGCTTATCAGGGTATGGATTTCTGCATCGGGCCATCTGCATTTTGTAATCCAGAATTTATTTTGTGCTGCTTAATAACAATTCTTACTCTCATCACATGTTTTTTGATGCTACAAAGTCATCAAGCTTGAGGCACACCTCCAAAAAGCAGTAAATAATCCAGTTAGACTGTGCTGCTGGTGCAGTCAATCTCAGGACACTGGATGAATTAAAATAGATATCTTAAGAATTTCAAAACATAAAAATCACCGTAGTCACAGAATAACTTAGGCTGGAAGGGATTCCTTCAGATCATCTATTCCAACTCCTTCCTTAAGCCAGATCAGACTGGTCAAGGCCTTGTCTGAACAATGACCAGTACATAACTATGTGAAATGCTATGGCTTACACAAATCAAGTTATTCTCTTTCTAGCTAATAAACCTAACAGCATGCACTCCATATCACAAAAAGAAAAAAAAAAAAGAAAAAAAAAAAGAAAAAAAAAAACCAATAAGGCCATGCAGTGAAAGACCCTGAACTTCTAGCAGTTACCTTGATTTGCCTAATCCATCTGAAGATACACAGATTTCAAGAACTTCAGCGAGTGAAGGTTCAGTTAATGATTCTCACTTAATAGAGGTCACTAAAAACAGCTGAAAGCATTGAAAAAGGCTCCTCAAATCACTGGAGCCTAGAGACAACAAATCCAGGAGTAATACTGGTAAAAGGAAGTTAATGTACTCAGGACAGTAGTAAATGGGAAAATGAAGACAAAGGCAGTAATTTGAGACTGTAGGATATCAGAACCAGTAGATACAGATTATAAAATATGGAAAATAGACCATGTTTGTACAAAGATTTAATGGAACCAAATGAGTAGAGGCTTAAAGTAAGAGGCAGAATAATGGGCTATGACAACAGATGTGAGTACCTATAAGAAAATATAATCCCACTGGGGAGATGAGACAGGTGGACAGTAATTTACAGTTTAGTCACCATCACTAGGACAACCAGTGGGATGGGAATTATTGATACACATCTCAGTCCTCCTTGCAAAAAAAAAAGCTATGTTGTTGGGTCTGGTTAAATGAAAGTCAGCAAATCTACATGTGGGAATAACAAAGGGTTTCAGGAAAGAAGATCAAAATTGAAGCTAGGCACATCTTGCACCACCTTTACTATACAAAACTTCATGGTAACACCGTAAGGAAGAAGAAAAAGGACCAGGCCCTTTGTGATAAGAGGACAACAGAGCAGAAAAGGAGGGGCAAGGAAAAAATAACCATCAACAGATAACCAAGCAATGCTGCTGTGAGTTTGGAATTAATGCAAGGAGATCTAGAAGACAAGACATGAAAGAATGAAATAAGATAGATAGATCACAGACAAGATCTGGTTGATTCAAGTTGTAAGAGCAAGGTCCTGAAGCAGCTGAGCATACAATTAGATTTGGTAGCTGAATTCAAGTGCTCTCATGCTAGACCACCGTATCACACAGAAGCAAAAGCAATCCCTTATCTTTTTCTAGATGACTCTGTATCTATTGAAAAGGAAAGTGGGGGGAAGGCAGGGAAAGGCAGGGGACAAAAGCACCACACGCTAGTGGCAGCTAATGAGCTTAAGCCAGTATCATCCCATATTGAATGTCTGGTGACCCAACAAGTACCATTTTCACTAACAAAGGGGAAAAAAACATTATAACCAGGAGTCTGCTGAATAAACATGGTATTTTGGCTTGTGAACAAATAGCTTTCAGTATGCAAAAGAAGATTTCTTATCGGGGAAGGCCTCTAGAATTTTTAATCAGACAGTGACAACTGGACAATCCTTGCTTTGTACACATTTTCATACTAAAAGAACAGGTTCTATATAAGGCAAACTATCTTGCAGACATTTTAAATCATGTATTAATTACTTGAAAGTTCATCATCTGACAGGAGTCATGAGCCAAATACAGTTACTGTGCATGTCAGATTCCTCCTTCACTGTCCAGGCCACTATCATTTATGTGATATTTATTAGTCACTTCTTCCACATCTGCTGTAATTTCAGAGATGCATTTCTGGTGTGTCAGAAATAATGGAGTACTCCATTCCTTCCAATTCTGCCAAAGGGAGTGAACTGAGTAAGTAACCACCAACAAGCCTCTCTATTAAATATCACTTTTGTTTTGTCAAAGGGTTTTCTTACTCTGGTGAATTACTCGGGGCAGGCACAGGGAGGTGGGGGAAAGAAGAGGAGGATGACACACCTCAATAGAATTCACAGTAAGAGAACTTTATCCACAAAAGCTATTTTTATTACCTACAAATCAGGCCTTCAGCTGGCACTAAAAAGCTAATAGTTGGCTGCTGCTTTTTTGTGTTGAGATTGCTTTCTGATAAGTGTTCTCTATTGTCTCATCAATTTTAAGACAAAAGGTTATTCCTATTTTTGGATCAGAATGAGAGAAAATACTTAAAGAAATTAAGAAGGTTACAACACATTTTTTCTAATACATTTGAAAACTTGAGTATGCTTACTCACATTATCTTGTATAAAACCTCTAAAATATCAATTAGGAGTTCATAAATATTTACTGTCATGTAGTACACTGTAACTGTCCTTCAATATATTAAAACAGTGAAAAAATTACTACAGGATCTAAACAGAATTTTATTTTAGAAGAAAACACAACTATAAATTGCACTGCAAATTTGCCAAAAGTTGTCACAAACCAGTTCTATCCAGAAAATTCAAAAGCATTATCTCTTTACTGTAGTGGCTGAGATAGAATTGAAAATAAATACACCAAACCTTTCTAAAAATTCACCACAAGTCTTAGGAAAGTAAAAAAAAAAGCATTCATGCAAAGGAGACGATTTTTAATGCAAAAGCACCTGAAGTAAAGACTTCATTAATCTTGCAATAGATATAACAAGATAAAGCACATTTTGAAAACTCTGTGAAAAAAGTCATACAGCTGCACTTACTACCCAGCTTTACTTGCCACCAAGTATTTTTTTTGGGGGGGGGGAAAAAGTATCTGTATTTTAAAATTTGTTTTGGATTTGCTTTTTTTTCCCAATAGATAAAATTTCAGAACTTTAGTGTCACAGCCTATTTTCATGAACCTAAACAAGTATTTACTGCCTTCTTATCAAGACAATAGGTAATACCTACTTGTACACTTAATTGTAGAATGGAAAGTCATTTCTTCCCTTTAAATGCCACTTGCTACTGCAGAAAGCAAGCTTACGAAATGGATGGACTTCTACTTCTTGCTCTTCCTCAGGAAAAACTTTTGCAACCAACCCTTTTCTGAGGACAAGGCTACAAGGTTCTGTAAGAGGACTCCTCCCCATGAGTTCCTTTTCTTCAAAATCGAAGAAATACTTTTTTCCACTGCTGCAGAAATTTAATGTTGTCAGTTCCACTCCTGCTGCTGGAGGTGGGTGAAGCAATGAGAAATATTTGAGAAAAATCAAATTCTTCTAAGATGTTGCAATTCTGTCTGAAGAGAGACTACAAATACCACTGTGGTGGGACCACAGGTCAAATAGAAAAGAATGGCTTCTCCTCTGCACATAAGCAGGAGGAACATTGGTGCGTAAAATGGTAGGAACTAATGGATATACCACCAATATTTAATAAATACTAAAAGGCAGCTCCCATACCCGAGACTCTTCTGAGTCCTGGAGAGCTCCAAAGGGAATGGTCCCTCTCTAGCAAAATAGGACTCACCAATTCAATACTTCCTCAGTTTAGGTCTTTGCTCACCTTTGAAATGCTGTCTCTCTGTGTCTTTCAGGTGGGCCAGAGTTGTGCAGCTGGCATCTACGTAGCTTGGGAACAAAGAACCAAACACAATCTCAAATAGCTCAGCACTTCGATGCAGAGTTCCTTATTTATACTGCTTTTTCACCTGGTCTGACACTAGTTTAATTTCCCACACCTCTTTTAATCCCACTGCCTTTTTTTGTCAGCATCCTACCTCTAGTCCTTGCACACTTTCAGGATCTGGATCCTCTGGCTTACATAATATTCACTGCAGCAGATAAACACACCATAATCTGTTTCCTCTTCACTGTGGCCATTGCTTCTGCTCTTATTCCCATATGTAGTTGTGACAGCACAGCAATTGCCTGAAGCTTCACCAAGAGAATCATGAAAATTTCCGATCGTGCAAATTCTGAGAGAATTCAAGGAAGGGAAGATCAAATCTGGGATGACACCACAAAATGTTATAAGTAACGAATCAAACTGCAGCGTTAACAAAATGCTATCTGCTACACCTCTACAGAAATCATTTCCCAGATCTGACCAGACAGCAACTAACTTTAATCCAGAGGCTACAATCATTTTGCCTAGACCCTGACAAGTCTGCTGTCTTTGTCTATCACAGCATTAAAACCTGTTCCTCCAAGTGGGTGCATTTAAATGCCAGAAGCACACTTGGTGCGCAGGAATCGTTCTAAGAAGCAGCAGTGACACTGGCGATAGATGAGGCTTTGCCAGCACTACGAAGGCCCAGCTGCATGTACAGAGAGGGCATAATAATCCTAGAGCAGTATTTGGCCACATCTCCTGTTGCTTACAGAAGCAGCAACACATTGCACTGATAATGCACCTCTCTGATCTGGACAGGTAGTGTGCACAAACAGATTTCTTTCACCCAGTACATTCAACTTTGCATCCCTTACCTAACAGCATTAGGTAAAGATCCGGAGGGTAAAGTTCACAGGTAATTAATTATGACTCCACAACACTACACAGTTTTACTTACAGACATGCACCATTCACCAAAAATTGCACATATCCACATCGGAACAACTTAACTGTCTATGACGTAATCCTGCCCATACTGTGCTAATTCTGATTTGCTTCACACAGACCATAACCATTTACATGCAATTACATTAATATTTCTATGAATGTATTACCTTAAAGCAAAACACACAGAGGGAAGTGGCAGATGTATGCCAGGAACACTCAAACAAGGCCTGAGACTTCAAACATTAGACACTCCTCAAACAAATCCAAATACTTGCTATAAAGTGGCCTTTCTGGTTTGGACATTACTTGAAGTATTTCCCTGTGCTGGAGCTTTACCATGCTCCTGACAAAATGCATTACCACCATTCTCAGGGTTCTTAATTCTTTTTTTTTTTTTTTGCTACATCTACATCAAAAATCTCTCAGAAAGTGATTAGTGGAACTGTTACAGGCAGAAGGTCTGAAATTTGAGTTTTAAGTTTCTGTAGATATAGTGTGCCTTACCCATTCCACTTGGAGACAGAAAGATAAAACACTTTCCTGTCTAACAAACCAATTCCTTCTTGTCCACTTTCCAAAACTTCTGCGCAGAGAGGGTTGCAGTGGGTATCTCTTGCAATTTTTTGCTTTCCTGTCAGCACAGTAGTAGCTTTGTGCACTACTTCACTGTCTTATCAAATTTAGTTCTTTGGACAAATTCTGTTGTACATACTTCTCATGGGAAAATCTAGTTCTGACTGTAGAAATAAGTAGTGTTATGCAATTTTAGTTGCTCTCCTCACTTGCGAAGTTTCTGAAGGCTCAGCTATCACTACCATTTTGAGCCAAGCTTTCACCTGATGAATAGATACTGCACATGCACTTTCTGCTACACATTTTAAGACTGGAACTTCTTTTTCGCACTACTGCTGAATTTCAGTCACACTCCACATTTAATCCCAGCATTTGTTTCTAGTTTTTTCAGGAGTGCTACTATAAACCAGCTTCTGATAGTCTGCATTTTGCACACATAGAAAAATCACAACATTAATTTCATTCTAAAGTATTTGATTGAAAGTTGTTGGCAACCACTCCATATAGGGAAATGATCCATATTCATATCTTTCACCCTACACTGCTCTACAAGGTTCATACTTTGGCTTAAATCCCTCTGGCTTTATTATCAGACTGGAATCTAGGCATTCTTTACTACAGAGATAACTCCCCAGTTTAGATGTTTCTGAGTGCCAGTGCAGTCAGGATCTTTCTCCGATGGCATTCCACCAAGGCTGGCAAGTTCCACAATTGATTTATCTGATACATGATCTTGGGAACCTCAGCTCCACAGACTAACCCACGTCACAGCAGGAACATTTACACTTCTGCTTATTAGAATGAATAAGTATGTGAAATGGGTCCCAAACACCATGACAGAAGGCTGCATTACTGCATATTTTCTAATGCTTCTTTCATGCTTTAATCAGTAGCTTTACAAAATGTTTCAAATTACATTTAAATCACATTTCTAATGAGATCTTCCCTAACCTCAGCCTTTTCTCTTGAAAATATTTTTGTCACAGAGTATCTCATCTTCTGCTCCTTGGTGTATCTCTTGTTTACTATGGCAGAACTCAGAGAACAGAACAGAACTCACTTGTGTTACATTTTTTGACTTTGGCAAAGGAAACATGGAATTCTGATCTTAGCCCTCAAGGCCAAATATGTTTGAAGATGATCTGTATACCCTGAGCTTGGCTCAGTTGGTTGGAGCATGGTGCTAACAACCCCAACAACGTGGGTTCACTCCCCATACAGGCCATTCACTTCAGTGTTGGACTGAATGGTTCTTGGGGGTCTCTTCCAACTCAGAGTACTCTGTGATTCTGTATAAAACACATTTTTAACATGTATTTTAGCATGGATACGAGATGCTAATATTTTTGTATTTTGTATAAGGCACAAGCCAAAGAGGTTTCACAAAAACAGTTAAATGGTCATCTCTGTCAGCCAACAGAACAAGACATCCTTGTGCTTCCCCAAAGAGACACAGAAAACCAACAGTATCCTTCACAGACAGCAGAGGAAAAATCTTAAAGCTTTATGAAAGTCGAGCTCAATAATACATCATGCTGCAGTTTTCTAGTCATTTGCCACCTATGTATCCTTACCCCAAATAGGAATGTAAAATAGCTCCAATTTGTGCTGGGGAGCTGAATACCAAAGTTCAAAAGAAGATCAAGTTGCTATCTTGCACCAAGATAAAAACAGGACAAGTTTAAAAGGATGGGAAGAAAACTAGAAATGGAGCCATCACCTGTTGAGCAATCCTTGCAATTTAAAACATGCTTTAAGTCTCTTATATATTTTACTAGTTTCACAGTAAGTCAAATATGAGTACCTGCATCAGTGGTGCCCCAGGGCAAAGTCATTTTGTCCAACCTATGAAAACTCTGAAGTACATTAGGTTAGTACTTCACTTTTCCATACTCACTAAGTGCAATTCGATCGCTGTTAAACATTCAAAAACATTTTCAAACACCTACTTTCCACACGCAGCTCATCACACCATGGTACCATAAGAACAACTTCCATGCAATGGTATTACGTCTTAACATTAGCAAGGATAGTAGAAACCTTGTTTTTGGTTCAACCATGATTCACAGGTACTTGTTTATTGCACACAAAATGCATTTTAAAAAAATCTGTTTATGGTATAATCTTCTGTATTCTTTGGACAGAAGTTGCTTAATGAATGTACCAGAGAGTCAATAGATGATCTGGTGCTCAAGTTTAGAGTTGTTTGTCAGGAAGGTTAATGCATAGTCCATCATGCATTACTTATCATCACAAGGTATTAATACATATAAGTATATATTCCTGTTCACCATGAACTTTGAGTATTTTTGTAACTTGCTATTCCACCAAAAGGGCAGCAGAATAAAGTACGGTCTACATTTTCCTTCTACACATTCCAAAAACTTCTCTTCCTGCTGATGCTAGAAGATATAAATTAACTATTAGAGATGTCACCAAATTTGATAAAAACATTAAACATAACACCTGATGTATCATTTTAGTAGTTTCTGTCAGTGTAAAATGACAGGAAAAAGGCAAATACATTTACACAGCTATCTCCAATGACTGCAGGTCATAGAGAAGCTGATTTGAAGGCGCAACAGAGGGATAATTTAGGTAGTTTGTCTCTTTTCCTTCAAAACTGTTCGCAGAATCAAAACCTTCCAAGTAACCAGTAACTGCATAAAATAGCTGACCAACCCATTCAAACAACCACACGAATTTACAACCAGCAGGGTGACTATTGGCACATCAACAAGGCTGTCCTTAGAGCCCCCTTTCTCCCAAGCGCTCCACAATTATGCTCCAAAGGAAATCTGGACTCACATGCCAAGCTCTGATGAGAAATTATTTTCTCTCTTGACTTCATCACCTGACCACTTATCCTGGGGCCATGTTCCATGTTAACTTCCCATTTACACCACCAAGACTCCAGTACGTCCTTGGTGAAAACGTTTCTCAAAGCTACAGCAACTGGGAAGTGATGTTCCCTCGAAACACGGGACTTACTGATCCACTTAGATCCACTTGAGATGGGGCTCTGAGCAACCTGGTCTAGTGAAAGGTGTCCCTGCCCATGGCAGGGGGGGTGGAACTAGATTATCTTTAAGGTCCTTTCGAACCCAAACCATTCTCTGATTCTACAATCTCCATTCTTCCTTCCTCCAAAGACCACATTTGGGAATTATACCAGATCTATCACATCTACTCAATCATAAGGCCATTTCAATTCTCTTTGCAGGAAAGGAATGAAAGAGCTCAAATAGTATAGCCACAAGCACAATACTAAAACATGCAGTCATTATCATCTACTGCATTATTATTAGTCCCACCCAAGCATTTCTTTACTGATGCCTGATTACTGACTATTACGGAGTCTGTTATTTTCAGCAATACCACTTAGTGGATGCTTCTCACTGTGCAGCACACTGCTCTCGAGAAGAGGTTCATTTTTTTTTCCTAGAAAAGGCCAGGCCCTTTACCTTGCTCTATACAGGAAATACTTGCAATTTCCATGCATTAAACCATCTTCTATGCTTAAAACCTAAGAAACGTCACATAGTTATGTAAGCAGGAATGACCAGCGGTGACCAAAATGTTGCAAGAATTCTGCCTGTATCTTTTCCTCATCACACACTAGATCCTTGATGCAGGAATCTGAGAAGAGCAGGTGAACATTCATGCACATGGAGCCCCAATGCAGTCAATGGGCTTTGATCGACCACAAGGAAACACTCGCATTTATCAGCCTGGAGAAACAAGACCTCGCCTGGGAAATGTACTGACACTGGTGGAACAAAAAGCAGGCTCAGTGCAAAAGTGAGAGGTGAAAGGGCCGCAAACAATAGGACACTGGAAAGCAATCTCTTTTTGCCATTCCTTTGCTATTTTATTAGTGCAGTGTTTTGGACGCAAACTCACACGTACGTGTATATTCACCACCCAACTACTAGAAAGCCACCCATCAGTGGTCATTTTTGCTTCCAGTCTAAACCCAAGCGGGATTGGTTTTGCTGTAACATCCAGTCTATTGCATGCAGGCAGTAATTTAAATGCAATAATCTCCCCTGCAAAACTATCAGTGGCTTCCAAAAAGGCACGTAAGCCTACAGACAGTAAAATACAATTTCTTTTATTCTTACTAGCCACGTGTTGGATTCATATTGAACTAAAGAGAAATATATTTTATTTTTATTTTCCATCTTCCAGACTACTTTAAATCTAGACCCTTAAAGTATAATGACCCAGTTTCTTCTGACATTTTCAAATAATATTTGGTGAAGTAGTAGGTTTTACTGTACTTTTAATACCTGGATTTTTCCAATCATGTATGAGGGTGGGTAGTCCTATAACCTTCACAAGAAGTAGCCATACAGTCTCCAGGAATATTTAGAGTCTTTATATTCACATACTGAAAAAACCTGTCAGATTTTCTGATGGTTGCATGCTAGACAAAAAAATCCCTGTATGATTTAATATATGGGATATAGATAGTTACTGAAGCAACCAAAAATTGCATATACTGTAAGTACTGCGCCCTGAGTAGCCCTGCAAAACAGTGGTTTAATTCAATTATTTCATCCAACAGTCAAATAATCCACAGTCAAATTTACCACACTGTGAAACTGAGGAGTTTATTAAGGTTGATATGCTGCATTTCCTGAGCGAAATTCCCACAGCAAACAAGCAAATAATATCTTCAGCAATAAGTTTACAGATATTCTACTAATATATGAACATTTTGGTAAAGAACCAATTTATTTTTGCAGCTGAAGCCACACTTTCTACGTGTAAGGAATTTTAGTAACTATATATATATATATATATATATGTCCGCTTAAGTCACCAGCAAGGACTCCGCAAAATCTATTACAAACTTCACTGCCACCCTAGTGTTTACCTTCCTGGGATGTATGCAAGGGCTAAAAGCCAAACATATCTTCCTCCTTTTTTTTTTTTTCAAAGCAGACCTATTTAGCTTACTCAGTGTGGGCAGCACTAGCTCCTAAATTTAACAATCATTATAAACCAATTTTAATGCAAATGCCAATAAGAAAATATTCACACACACAAAATACATGGGCAATGACTGATACCCGCCTCTTGCTTGCCTTGTATCTGTTAGCAAGAAGACCATTTTCTCTGAAATCTGTTTAAATATGGTGTTTACCGTCTCTGTACTTGTACTAGTGTTTACTCCTCCTTTCAGCCGACATATTTTTAAAAAAGCCAAAACCAAAAAGCAAGTATAAATACGTTCAAGAAGTATGGCAAATTCCCTTCTCCACCCCCAGAATGGTAAAGCCACAGCAGATGAGCTGTAACTATGGCCTTGGGAATACAAGTTCCCCAGGCTCTTTTACCACACAAATATCAATCGAAGTTACAAGAGCCCTATCCTCTTATACTTAATGAAGATTGAGCCAACGAGCCCGCACGCCTTCGCAGGAATGTTTTCTTTCCATTTTCCTAACAAGGCTCTCCTCCCATACCGGTCCAGGATGGACTGCAGAAGGGTGTAAGTAGAAGGATCATCACACCAGTGTTTAGTGGAGGAATAAATCAAACATGGCTTCCCCCTCCATACATTTCCAGAGTTACATTCACTCCTGCTGCCGTACAATCTCAGTCCTACCCGGCGGGAAGGGGCAGGAGCAGCCTCCATCTCCCCACACCCTCACCGCCACGGGGGGGGACATTTGCAGCCTCACGACCCCTAAAGGGGGCGGTTTAAACCCTGGGGAGGTTTTTTTTCCCCCTTCCCATCGGTTGTGTCCCCCCGTCCCCGGTTTTCTTTCTGATTTGCACTGATTGATCTCCCATTCCCCGGGGGAAGGAGGTGGGACGGGTGGGCACCTCTCTTTTACCCCTTTATGCTGCCCCCGACCTCCCGCAGCGCCGAGGAGGAGGAGGAGGCGGTCAGGGGGGAAAGGATGAAGCTGCAACAGCCGGGACTCCGGCTCGGCATCGCTCCTTTCCGCTCCTCCGCC
>VWZT01013288.1:0-13249 GCA_013397055.1 Pachycephala philippinensis
GCTCTGCTCTCCTCTCCTCTCCCGGCGGGGCTCGCCGGGAGGGGCCCCACGGGGGGACATTGAGCCACCGCGCCCTGCGGACTCTGAGGGCTGAGCCGGGTACGGCTGCCCTTGTAGCTCTTGGGTGTGAATGGTGTAACCCAAACCTCGCCAGGTTTGCTCTGTTGCTTGAGTTCCTCTGCTTGCTGAAACAAATGTGCCATTCTGGTATGTTTATACTGTGTTGGCGTGGCCTCATATTGAATACTGTGTGCAGTTTTGGGCACCACAATGTAAGAAGGATATAAAGCTATTACAAAGTGTCCAAAGGAGGGCAAGGAAGATGGCAAAGGCCCTTGAGGGGAAGCTGCATGAGGAGCAACTGAGGTCACTTGGTCTGTTCAGCCTGGAAAAGAGGAGACTGAGGGGAGACCTCATTGTGGTCTTCAAAATCCTCATGAGGGGAAGAGGAGGGGCTGACACTGATCTCTTCTCTGTGGTGACCAGTGACAGGACCCAAGGGAATGGCCTGAAGCTGTGTCAGGGCAGGTTTAGGTTGGATATTAGGAAAAGTTTCTTCACCCAAAGGGTGGCTGGGCACTGGAACAGGCTCCCCAGGGAAGTGGTTGCAGCACCAAGCCTGACAGTTCAAGAAGCATTTGGACAACGTTCACAGGTACATGGTGTGACTCTTGGAGATGGTCATGTGCAGGGCCAGGAGTTGGATTAGATGATCTTTCCAACTCAGAATATTTTGTGATTCTGACAGAATGATGGTTTGTGAAGGAAATGGCCAGCTACAGTAATCTGTGGGGACAATTACTAAATGAGCAGCCCCCCTCCAGACCTCAGCAAGTGAGATCCCCTTGGGTGAGCTGGCCTCAGGAGGACCTCAGGAGGTACCGCAGGAGGACCTTCCCTTCAGGCAGGGTTGTCGCCCACCTGCATGGTGGATGTCCCTGGCTGCCCACAGACCTGCCTTCCACAACAGCGCTCTGACACTGAGGGATGATTTTGGCTTCATCATCAACTTTTAGGTCAGTTAGTTTCATATTTGTCCATCGACCTTCTGTAGCAGAAGTTGGATAACATTGGAAACTGTGTATTCCAGCTTCTCATAACAGGTACTAACCTTCTTCTTGAGGTCTTACCACCAGGTGTGATATACCGAGTTTTGCACGTGCAATCTTATTTTGAGGTACAGATTGCACACTGGAACAGATTGTCCAGAGAGGTTGTGGAGCCTCCCCCACTGCAGATACTCAGGAACTGACTGGACACAGTCCTGTGCCTTGTGCTCTAGGGTGACCCTGCTTGAGCAGGGAGGTTGGACCAGGTGACCCACTGTGGTCTCTTACAACCTGAGCCGTTCTGTGGTTCTATAATTGTAGAGGCCACTTCCTCTGTTAGGAGGGCAAGATGAAAATCTGTTGCTCCTTGTTGTCGTTGAGGGAACTTGAGTAGTGTTTGTTGGTATTCTCCTTGTCAGCTCAACACAAGGATAGCTAAGCTAATTTTCACTAACGTTAAGGAATTGAATGTGTTCTTCTAAGGCTGAATCAGTAGCTGGGAGAAAGTCTCACAGATTTGTTTGTGTCAAGGACCATGAATTCTGCCATAGAACTATGTTGTATGATACACACCAGCTAGGAAACAAGTGTAATGTTATTTTGAGTAGCAGTTGGTTTGCATGTCTCAGCTTCAGTTGTCAGCAGGTGTGGATAATATGTTTTGTCGTTATTATGAGAAGTAAACAGAGAGGTAGTCTTCCATAAAATAGAGAAAATGAAATAACAAGTTCTTTAAGCTCAGGAGACATTTTTCCAGGCTCTCCATGCAGTCATCCTGCTGAGTCAGTAACGCTGAAGTCCAAACGTGTTGGTGACAAAATTTCTTTCTGTCAAGTCAAACAAAAGTAAGTACTGCTCTCACTTCTGGTGGGACATAAGAGAGGGAGACGAAGTGGGAATTTCCCAGTAATCTCAGAAGGCTGGTCTGTAAGTGTAAATTTTATGTGCTCTAAATAGTTGTGTTATAGTTCACACAGGAATTGAAGTTACCTTGAAAAGACTTGGCATGTTTGACTGCTGAGAGTCCGAGTGTTTGGACTGCAAGAACCATGATAGGTTTCAGTTTAAAGTAAGGGTCATCAACCTTCTCCCAGGTTCAGGTACCCTCCCAGCTGTGTTTCTGCAAAAATATGGCCTGATATAACTAGAAAGTTTAATAGAGAATCATGGGGCTTCTCCTTTGCTTTCCCCTTTTAATGGTCACCTTGTGGGAAATGCTGATGTAGGGACGTCTTTTGCACCCAGTTAATTTGCAGCCAGCAGCACCAAAACAAAACTGAAAGTTTTGTTAGCACTTCTGAGAAATGCTGATTGCTGCCTGTAATCTAGTTTTTCATTCCCAGAGAAGAAACTAAGTGCATAAAAAGGGAGTGAAGAAAATGCACAGGTCAGAATACACAGGCAAGGTTGATAGAGATAATATGTCTGACCCCTGTTAGAGAAAAAACATTCTGTTACTTAGACTTGACCCAGGCACTGGCTATCAAGACATTGGCAGGCTTAGAACAGTGGGCAAAAATGTAAGTGTCCAGGAACTTTTGCTGTGGAAAACTTGGAGGGGGAAATGAGAGGATCTAAAATGTGTGCTTCAGGGCCCCTCAAGAATATTTAAATACTTAAATTCGCCTTGTGGATCCAGCTTGTTAAAGGTTTGAATACTTTTGGGTACACTCAGTTTCATTTTTATCTTTCACTGCAACCCAGGGGCTGTTAGGAGAACCAAGTATTTATGCTGGGCAAAGCAAGAAGATTCCCCTTCATGTTACTTCTTGCTTCTCTTCCTCTGTTTCACAGTTTCCTGGCAGTGCTTTTTACTGATTTGCAGGTGTTCCACTTGTGTGTTTATGCTTTACTACATTACAGCATTTGGATTACTTTATGGAACTAGAAGCTTAAAGGTTGCAAGACAGCAAGAGTTTCTGCATGGTTCTATTTCTTGAAAAGAGATAAAATTGCTCTTTTAAGATTGTGAAAAGTACATGAGCTTTTTAAAGCAAGTAAAAGTATTACTGATCAATAGCAAAGATTGGCAGTGGAGAATGGAGCCCTCATTTTGGATTTCAGTTCTTTTACTTTGAGATACAGAGCTCAGATCTAGAGTCACTGAAGTCTTAACTCTTCTTATGAACTCAAGTATTGTACTACCATACAAATTAATTCTCTCATTTGTCTCCCCAACCACAAAGCAAAAATCATAGTATTCATTCCTTACTGATGTTATGTGCCTAGTCAACAGTTTGTATAGTTTCTGAGGAGTGTGATACCATTCTGTAGACAAAAACGAAACTTTCTAGGCCTTTTCGTACTGTGGTTATTCTGTTGTGTTTATCTTTGATAGTGTTAATATGAAGCTCTTGTACTTCCAAAACAGTATAGAGAGATTTAATATTAAAATGAGTATCATAGCAAGGCTGGGTGTTGATTTTGGAATATTGGCTACTCCCAGTTAATTAATAAGTTACATTCAACAAAACCATAATCAAAGGCAGTGATGAATACAGGATATAATAAAATAAAAATTGCCTTGCAAACAGAAATTGATACTGATTTGACTGTTTGTAATTACTTTAGGAGAAATGGAGAGAAAATGGCAAGAAAGACTGAAGCAAGTGGAAGAACGAGCATCTCACTATGAAAGAAACCCTCTTCCTACAGTTTATAGACCAAGACTGTCCAAACCCTCTATGCCCTCCTCTGTTTGGAAAATATTTTCTCGACAGGCTGAAGCTTTTAATTATGTTAAAACCTGCAAAGAGGTATGTTATGTGTTAGGCGAATGTCTCTACTCTTTTATATACTTTCAAGATTGAATATCATTTAAAATTGCTGTGGGAAGTCTTTATCAGTTTGTAAGATCTTTTTCTTCCCAATCCTGAAAACAGCAAGTTTGTTTTTTTTTAGTCTTTGTAGGTCATGTTGCACTGGAGGTATCTCTGAGAAGTACTAGTTCTGTTCTAACATACAAGTTCATATGTGGTGTTAACTTCGAACAGTAAAAGTACTTTTGGTAACATTGTAGTGATAAACTTGTTCCTTCGCAAGATGAATAAGCTGTCAGGGTGGGCAGGAGAATGTGAAGATAGTGAGAATTGAGTAGGAAGAAAGAGGAGGAAAAAAATGAGGAAGAAAAAGAGATAAAGAAGAAGCAGAGACTAAATACAAACAATACAACTCTCCAGTGGCATCTGAGTAGCAAGTTCAGATGACTAGAAGTGATTAGCCAAATAAATATTCTGTGAAAGGTATCCTCTGTTTGCAGTTTAATACTTTTCAAATTGATTGCTATTTTTAAAGAAAGTATTGTGTTTTTCTCCACACTGTTTCAGGTATTTAAGTAATCCTGACAGCCTGTTTTCCAAAATGGGTTCTCATTGGCTTGGCAGTAGTTTTTTTCTGTTTTCTTCTCAGATTTCCATTTTTGGATCTAAACAACATAATGTCTGAAGAATATTTGCCATAAAGCTTATACTGCCATCATGTCCATGAGGCTGCTCCTTTCAGGACATTGTTCCTCCTCCCTTTAGATGCTCTTGCCACTGATCAGAAAACACAAGAATTTACAGAGAAAACAGGTTACATTAATGCACAGCAAAGAAAAGCTTCAAAGTTTTACCCATGTAACTGAAATCAGAATGATGTTCAAAATTAAAACTAGCTGCTACTGAGCTTGGAAAAGGATAAGTGATCTGCTTATAGTTCTCTAGCATTTACTAGCCTTTAGTTGATGCCAAGTAGGAACTTCTGAAGATTCAAACTGGTTCTTTGAATAAAACTAACAAAAAAACTTCAATGTTTTTATTTAAAAAGGATGTTCATGTGTTTGCTTTGGAAAAGAACACACAGAGCGGACAGAGGTTTTATCTTGTGACAACATATAAAGAGCTCTGGTTTTATTACACGTGAGTATTTGAGAAGATACCCTGTATGTTACTAAAAGATAGTGGTATCCTGGATATCCTACCTAGTAAGAGCTATCACTGGATAGGCATTCCTAAGAGTCAGCTGCTGCTCTGAGTAGCACAGATCTGTAATGGTTGCTGAGGTTTCATCTTGGCAATGGGAAAAGCCTTCAGAAGGACAAAACTATATATTCTATAGCGGGCTTCGACTTTCTTTTGAGTAGCAGGTTGCCATTATTTCCTGGGAATTAAGGACTCTGTCTGTTGAACTGAAATTTATTAGCAGTAGATTTGCTTTTGCTGTCAGCTTTCCTCAGGGGATCATACCAACACATGACAAAAACATACTTCTCTGACTAGTCATACAGCAGTGTCAGTGGGCATTAATGCAGGTGTCTGGTAACTGATTTATGGGTTTGCATTTGCATGATGTAGTTCCAAGTATTGGCAATTTGATCATGTGCTGAACTTTCCCCCCCATTTGTTTATTTTACAATAAAATATTTGGCTAAGAAGTGAAAGAAATCTGAGTCAATTTTTATACAAAAAGCCTGTTTTTTTCTCAAATTGAAAATGAGATTATTTTTAAATTTAGTTAGAGAAAACTCTCTTTGTGCTAAAGACATCTGAGTGATAACTTAAGTTTTTTGCTGTAGTTTTCAGTTCCTTGAATTCTCAATAGCATTTCTGTATGTATTGTAAGACTGGGGGAGGAGGGGCATGGAGAAGAGAATACTTTACAAAATTAAATTCTAGGCTAGGCAGATGATCTTTGCTGATATTTGATGCTGATGTTAGTTACACATTTTTCAAAGCGTTATAGGGCTACTATATTTTTTTTTTATATGGGTGGTTGATTGCAGAATAAAATATGTGGGATCCTTGTTTGTAGGATGTTTATCATACTCATAATGTTTATCATGAGAGGTTGTGATTTGGTTTTGTTTTTCCATAGCCAAGGTTACAAAACAAGTCTTATGCATTGCTATGAAGTAATTCCTGAAAAAGATGCTTGCAAACTTTATTTTGATTTGGAGTTTTACAAACCAGCAAATCCTGGTGCAGATGGCAAGAGTATGGTCATGAAGTTAATTGAGGTAAACTGGAGCAAATAATAATTTAATATGAAACCGAAGTGTTTACCACTTTATCTTGATTATGCTATAGTAAATTTAAAAGAACTGTAGACCCAGTGGTTATTTTTAATTAAGTAAAAATACTGTTTTAATTAAAGCAAGGGTTTGATCAAAGTGAGAGACAAAAAATTTAATTGAAAGACAAAAATAAAGAATTATGGCTGTTGGAGTATTTGTATTCATGGTGGGTTTACTGACATGGTAAGTTTACTTTTGAAGATTGTTTTATGTGCTCTGCCACTTCAAAGCTGTAAAACTGAAGGAATGTGTAGGTACTCTTAAAAGTATCATCAATGAAAGTTCCATTCATATATTCCTCAGTTCATTCCCTTTGCCTAATGGTGCAGTCATATATCAAGACTTAGACGAAACGAAAGTTTCTTTAGATGACAGTTCATTATGGTTTAGTTAAATGATGATGTAGAGAGCATCATGTGACTGCATTTACCAACTTGGTAGCTAAAATTAAATACCTTTGCTAATTATCAATTGTATTAAATAGTGCAGTTTCCATTTTATTGCAATTTTTTTTTTAAATGAGCTCTCTGCAAGTGCAATTGGCATTCGTTTTTAGAAGAATATCTTTTCTTTTAATAAAATATCATCGTGTGTGGATGTCTGTTTGTGAGACTTGTGTCACCTACATGTCTCTAGCTAGAAATGAACACAAGTAAGATTATTGAGGTCATTCCTTCATAAGGGAGCCTTCATCGACAGAGAAGGCATTTATCCAGTATTATCTGAAATGTAGAGATTGCTCAGGTTAAGAAGAGGACTTTGGATTTGCTGGGTGAAGGATCTGAGCTGCTAAAACCCAAAGCTTCCAGATCTTTAGGTTCTGAGTCGCAGTCCTAAACATGAGTAATCACTAGCTTAGCTTATAGAAGTTTTTCTTTAGAGCTAATTTAGAATGAAATATGTTTTCTGCTTAGTTATTGTTCATTGGGTGATACCAATGAATTAGCTGAATCATAACACTGAATTAGCTCACCAGTCCTTTATATCATGACAGCCTCCATTCCCACTCCTGGTGAGCCTGCATTACAAACATTGTCACTGTGGGTGTGAACTGCTTGGTGGTGGAAAACAGCCTGCAGGGTAAAGCCACCTAACTAGACTTTGACCTGACACACTGAAAGTCTTCTCAGCTTATCACTGTTAGTTAAGTATCAAGTGATTTGCGTATTTAAGGAAATACTGTCTATGTCAAAACTTGGTTAAAACTTGGTATAGGTTAGTTTGAATTAAATTAATTGTATGCTTAAAATGAGGGGGAAAAAAGACCTTGGAAAAAATGTAGAATCTGAATTTGTGTTAGGTTTTATAGATACAACTACTGAAAATGCTAGAGTAAAATAACATCATTAATGTTTATCATTTCAGCTTGTCAGCCAAAAATTAAAAGAACTTTACGATGTAAATTGTTCATCAAACGATGTCTTGAACTTGGATTCCAGTACTGATGAAAAATTTAGTCGGCACTTAATATTTCTACCCCAAAAGACTGTATTTAAGGATAATACTCATGTTGGTAAGTGTGTTCTTTTCTCTTACACCTAGAAATAAAAGGTGAGGTTTCGACTTTATACAGTGCCATCTCACATATGAGTACTTATTTTAATGGAATTACATGTGGAAACAAATATGTATTCCCAGCATACACATAATTACTCGCTATTTCATTAAGCCTCATTTTTTTCTCATCTTCTACTTTCTTTTCCTATAATTAGCATGTGTGGTTGCAAAAATTTAACTTTTTTTGTGCCTGTATGTTTTATTTACAAAAATACTAGTTTCTATGAAACTGGCAAGTCTATGACTCCTTAATTTTCAGGTTAATGTCAGTCTTAACAATTAAAGCTACTGTTATTTGCTCTAAATACAGTTAATTTCTGCTCAGCACAGAGTCAAAAAGGCAGGACAAAGATGAATTCAAGCCACCTGTGCATAAACATGATAAAGAGAAAGCTGAAAGCAATTTTAATTGTCGATATAAGTTGGGATTTCTCAGATGTGGCAATTCCAATACAGAGACTTGCCAGTTTAGGGTTGTTTTGACTCATTTGTGTGCCCCAGTAGTCCTGTAATGAATTATGAGAATAATGATGATTTTGATGCTTGATATGCTGAGTCATTCTGCTGATATGTAGCATGGAAGGAACAGTATTTCATATTCATTCATGTTCCCCATGGAAGCTTCATCCAACAACTGCAGAATCATCCTTGCCAGTATTCCTTCCACTTCATAGTTTTTTTTCCCACATCTGTATTTATTCTATTCTCTTGCTTTCTCCCTGGAACTAATTTGGCCTTGGTTTTTATTTGTCTGTCTTTGGTTACCATCTAGCAGAGCCTGGAGGTACAATGGGAGTTGAGTTACAGTACTGGGAGTTTGAAAAGTCATTACAAATACTTTTTGAAAGTAAAAGTAATTTGTTGTTTGAGTAAGCTTTGGTCAAGCTCCTACATCAGTAAATACACCAAGAAGCTGCAAGTAAACATTTAAATCATTCTGAAAGTGAAATTAGGGAAAGCAGTAGTGAGGGGGACAATCACAACCTTTTCAGAATCCTAAATCTGAGCTTGTTAATATTTAGGGGTTTTTTTTAAAGACATTTAGTACAATTTCTTGCAAGGCATTGATTTCTCAGTTACTGACCAGAACCATTTTATACGGTGGGCTGGTTGAAAAATTTCTTTTTAAAAATCCAGAAGGGCTAAAAAGACCCTGAACTTCAACCACTTCCATCTTGGTTGTTTTGAAAAATGTTTGCACAGAAACTCTGCAAGTTCTTTCTTGACTCATAATGACATTACCTGCTTCTGGACTTTTTTGGTTGTTTTTAAGGTAACTTTGTAAGAACCATTTTGCAGCCTGCCGTAAGATTAATGGAGAGTAAGGCTGATGTGATTCCAACAGAAGAAGCAGGGCATGTTTTCCAGTGTTCTGCAGGAGCTGGATTAGATGGTTCTCTTACAAACCTCACAGCTGTTGAAGATGCTTCTAAAGACTGGCAAGCCATTGCTCACAAAACAAAGAATATGGAAATGTCACACCAGGGAGAAAATTTGGATTTTTCTTTCCTAATAGTAAATGATAAAGAAGGCAACAAGCAACTTTTTGTGGATCTAGGTAAATATAAGTGTTTTTAAAATTCTCTGGGATGCAACAAAGGTTAAGAATGAGATGTTCCTTAATCTTTGATTACAGAGAGTAAGAACAGTGGTGTTCTTACTGTTGTCCCTATGGTCAGACTTTAAATACATGCTGGAACTGTGATCATAAATGCTGTACTTTAAAGGAACCTTAGATTCATGGTCTATGGAACTTCTTATATTACTAACTTTAATTATTTTATTCTGAAGTTTAAAGTAATTCTTTCCACACAAGACTAATTTTGTTTTTCCCCTTAAGGGCTTAGTGCTCCCATTTGGATTAAAAGAGGGTAGCATATATTGGATTTTTGTTATTTCAGTTCAATTAGAAGCTGCTTAGTAATGGAACAAGTCTTACAGGCATAGCTTTCTGTATTCTTCTACATATATGAATTGAGCTTTCTTTCCTGTTTGGAATGGCAGCTGTTAGGTTTCAGGGATGGAAGAGAAATTTTGGGTTGGGCACTTCGTGGCCCAGCTGGGCTTAGCCTGTTCATGGTATTAAAATATTACAAATCTCCAGGAGCACAACACCCGTAGTCAAACTAGAGTTTGAAATTTACACCCTTTTTCAACTCCATATCTGGTTTTTCTGCTTTTTGCCTTGTCTCAGGGAAATGAAAATAACTTAGCACACTTTTGCACAGCAGCGTGTTATGCACTTCAGGACTTTACCTTAGGTTTTTTCCTCAGACTCTTCTGAAGAACCCCCATTCCTTCAAATTCTTCTCATGGAATTCAGGATCACGTTTACTGTGGGCCTCTTCAGTATGTCGGATCTATTGAAATGTAATCCCAAATTTGGCTACAGTAGGCTTCTCTCTTACTGAGTTAGAAGGATTACTTTCACCTACTGTTCAAAATTCTTTCAAGCATATTTGTGAATGGAAATTAAATAAAAACAATTTGTTTCCTGTCTCACCTTTTAAGAATTTGGTGTTAGTTCCTCAAAGTTAACCATCCTCAATATTTATGTTACACATATTACCTCAAAATTGGAAAGCTAAAGTCAAAATTGCTGAAATACTGAATTATATCATGAGGCTGCAGTGACAGAAAACTTTGTGATGTTCTTGTATGAGCTCTGTACGTTCTTTTCTCTTCATGAAAATCAAATGCAACCTGCAAATAAAACTCACCTTCTCAATCAGTTATTAGATAGATTATGCAATGTTAAGATACCTGTTCATTGTTTTGTTGTTTGTTTTGAGATTGCAATTAAGCTTTCCTGATACATGCTTCAGAAAAGTTGTGAAGCAGTCCACAGAAAACAGAAAGGTTGATTAAGTTCTTTCTGGTTAAAATAATTGTGCAGCTTTTTGGGCTCAGTTGCATTTCACGTTATTGTGAAAGCAACAATTTCTTGTACTGAAAGGAAACGTTTAACAATTATAATGTCAGAATGATTAAAATGCCTATGTAGAGGTGTTGAGCATTTGTCTTAATTCTTCTGTAACATAAACGTGTAAATGTGTGTGTGATCTTGCTTTATTGCATTTCTTCTATGGGATGTGAGCCAGTCAGTAACAGTTTCTGTCCATTCATTAGACTCTTAGCTGGGCCTAAGCTAAATTGTTTAATTTACAAGTGCTCAGTGTCTTAAATCCTAGCCAGCACTGCTGTGTTAAGAAATATCTGTTTTCCTGTAGGAGTTTATACAAAGAATAGAAATTTCCGGATGTATAAGTCATCAAAAGCAGGAAAAAAAGTGATTCTGAAGATAGCAGAGGATAATAAGTTTATCCCCAACTGTGAAAAGGATGTTTCCTTGGAAGAAGCATATTTTCTTTCCTCTTTAATCTGCAACATTCGGTAATCACTTAATTTCAGTCAAATTTTACAATATTTTTAAATACGTATTTTAATGATAATTCTCCTGCACCAGTTACAGATAACTATTATGAATGAGCAATTATTTCATTAACATTTTTACAGTGTAATTTAGAAGTTCCTAGTAGAATTTCTTGGTTTTGAAGAAAAAATTTCTTGAGAGTCTTGTTCTTTCGTTAAACCTGCCTTCAAATGTGGTACGGCTTCTGAATTGTGCCTCATTTCTCTGTACACGCTCAAAATGCCTAAACATAATCATTATTAAGTTTGGTCAGCTTCTGTGTTGTTCTGGAAGCAAAACTTACAGACTTCTAGTCAGTTAAATATGAGAAGTCTGAATATTTTTCAAAGTAGGATAAGAAATAAAAAGGACTTTTGTCTGTGTTTTCTTGCATAGCAGATTTCCCATTTGGTACAGACACCTCCTTAGGTTGGGTACTCGTACAGACAATCATCAAGGTTTCTGTAATTAATCTAAACCTCTGATATGTCATACGCCATCTTAAGGAGATCCTAATCATTGCTGTAGCAGAAAGAAGGTTAAAATGGTCTCCTATTTTTATTGAAAACACGTATTTGTTCTGACTTCAGGTTTTATATCCTGAAATGTTCATTATCCTGAACTGATGCCAGTAAACCACGTAGTGTATTCAGATCATAGGCATCAGCTCAATCTGCCATAAATATGGATGAGAAGTTCTGCTGTGTTGAATTTAGACTTCTGTGATCATCTGGCTTCCAGTTAGCAATTTGGCAAGGAAAAGCAGTTCATTGTAGAGAAAAAAAAAAAAAAATTGAGACCTTCCAAAGGGTCTGTTTGCATAAATACTACATCTACAGCACAGCCTGCTGTAGGAATGTGAACCAGCAGTCATTAAAGGGCCGGGTCCTGAGGCTTTGGCCAGGAACCAAGTATTGCTTTTGGGGGGAGGAACCCCTGTCCTGTGGTGGGAGTCAGGGAAACTGCCACAGCCAGACAGGAAAGTGCTCCAGGGACAGGGAAAGGTGCACAGCGAATCACGTGCTGGGCAAGATTGGCAGGGACCTCTGGAGGTTTCCTGGCCCACCCCAGGGCTGTGTCTCGTTGTGCCATCCTGTGGGACGTTGCAGTGAGCTTTGCTGTACTGTGTTACGCTGTAAGAATCATACATTTTCCTTTGTATTCTCTCCTTTCTTCAGAGTGACTGATGACATAAAAGTTCTGTCATCTGGCTTTTCAGAGGAGGAGAGAAAAATGTCTGCTTTTTTAAACAGTAAAACTACCCGAAGCAGCAGAGGTACCTCAAGCCTTTTCTAATGCATAGAAAAAAAAATACTCTTAACTTGGAGATGTTCTGTGACTTGTACACCTGAGAGCTTCTAGGAGGGCCCTTCTTCAGCTGCCTTTCTGCAGGAGGCAGAGCACATCTGCACTGGAGGATGCTCTGCAGCACCTGAATGCCACTGACCCTCCCCTCCTGGACCCACTGCTGTCCTGCTTTGTCCTAGCTCCCTCTGCACCTTGGGGGTGGTGCTTTAAAGATCTACAAGAAACTAACAAGGAATTTATCCCTGGTTTTATTTAAGGGTGTGATGTGATTCATGTACATTTTCCGCCTATGGTCTATATAAAGTGTAAGTGTTACAATGACATATTGCAGTGGCAAACCCTCTAACAGTGTGTGTTTGTGGCCTTTGGTTTAACAGATCCCATGGAAGGTTACCAGGGTTCACCATATCCAGAAATAGATAATTTTGTTCGTTCTTTGGTTAATAAAGATGGGCTACAAGGAGGTAAAGAGACCACCTTACTATTTACAAATGAGTCTTCTGCAGCATTACTTCTAAAGAATTTAAAGAATTAATTTTTTTTTTCCTCAGGGATACGACAATGGAGTTACTTCTCTGTCAAAGAACTACTTATTTATGATATTTCTGGTTACCGTTGGTGTGAAAATATTGGAAGAGCTCACAAAAGTAACAACATAATGTATGTTCTTTAACTATTCAGTTTAAAACAGCTTTATTTATTTTCCTGTTCAACTGTTACTCTCAAAAAATGCGGAAAAAACTGTTATGAATAGAACCAGCAACTGTTACAATTTCTGCTGCCTTGCTCTGTGGGGATACAATGTTTTAATTACAAAAAAACCCCCCACAAACCCAAACAAACTATTTATGATAAGCCCAGGCCTACGGG
>VWZT01013288.1:13254-27605 GCA_013397055.1 Pachycephala philippinensis
CCCCCCCCCAAGTTTACTTTGTGATAACTGGACTTTTATTTCTAATAGTTCTATGAAGTAATCTTCATGGAATTTAAAATATCGGCCCAAAGATGCTAACATTAAAGTCAGAGTATGTTAAAGGTATTAAGCAGTGCTATGCTTTGATACTTCCCAGCTAGGAAGCTGAAAAATAAGAAAACAAGCAGACCACTTTTGAATTAATTTACAGTGCATCTTAAACTACATTCTTATGTTATTAAAATCATTCTGTCATTTAAATAATTGAGAATTGCCATTTTAGCATGGTAATTCCTGCCACGTGAATCAAGATGAGTTTTGCTAGTGACTGTACANTTAGTATAAATATTTTAACTTAAAAATAATTTTATGTAAGATTTAAAATCACTGAAACATAGGGAATGTGTTTTTGAGAAACAAGGATATTCAAAAAACCCCACAGCTAGATGAACTTGCTATTTCTCAAGTTTGTTGCTTGAAGTTTGGTGTTTCTAAAGCACAGTTGAAAAAGCTGGGTGGCCTAATCAGTTGACAGAAAATAGTGATTTTATGTGGCTTTTATAATGAAATTATCTGTAACAGCAGCAGCAACAAAATCTTACCTTACAGTTAAGTCCCTCCCATATGCTAATCTTAATGACTTTTTCTTCCAAGCTTAAGATAATTAAGCTGACTAAATTTCACTTTCAGATGTCTTACAATTTCTTTTAACTTAAGAAACCTGAAGTTTACTAAAAATTGTACAAAACAAGCATGTAGTAAGTATGCCAAGAGTATGAAAGCAATATCCATAGCTGAGGACAAACAAAACCTGTTTAGTGTTAGAGTTTCCTACTGTATGAATTCACTTCATTTATGTACTGTTACTAAAAAACTAAATAATTTCATTCTTAGGATTCTGGTAGATCTAAAGAATGAAGTCTGGTATCAAAAGTGTCACGATCCTGTCTGCAGAGAACAAAACTTCAAATCACAAAGTATGTAGCCTGGGATCTCAATTATACTTTATACTTTTTGGAATGTTAACTTTAATTTATGTCTTATATTTGATTTAGGTTTTCCATTACCGCCTGGGATATGCCTGCCATCTCTTTTCAAAGAGGTATGTTTTTGTCCTATTGAGATGCTCAAGTTCTTGTGAGTCTCTGGAAGTCCCTGGATATTCCCACTAACATCCCAGTCTGCTGGGAGAGCTCCACACACTGTTAGAGTGGTACAGAAGAGGTCCCCAGAGCAGCTGTGCTGGTGTGGTAGCTCCATATATTCATTTTTAAGTTCTCCAGCAGTGCTAAGTTACTGGAATTGCCTAACTTCACTTGGGACTAAAGACTTTCTTCTGTTCTGATGTGAACAGCAGTTCCCAATGTCTAAGCCCCAAGGCTGCTCCAGCTGCAGAACAGAAAAACTGCCCAGATTTAGTGCTGCTGTGCATGTCTGACTTCATGCTGGGCAAAGCAAAATAGAACTGGTTCTGGAACACTTGAGTCAGTCAGAGTCAAATATAAGTCAGTGACCCTCATTTTTGAAATTCATTTATCTCCATTTTAGTGCATTAAAGCAGTACGTTTCCCCAAACAGGTAGAATATTTCAGCTGACCTGATACTGCACCTAGACTCTATGCCATGAACATACGAGTTTTTCCACTGCTTAGGCAATAAGAATTGGCATTTTTGCAACTTTTAAATTTAAATTTACAGCTCTAAATGTCATACATTAAAATGGCATGTTAAGCTCTCTCAAGCAGCTCATCAATAGCTATTAGTGTTATTTCATAAAAAGTGTAATTTAGCTATTTTCAGGTCCTGACAGTATCTTTGAACAGACACTAAAGTTAGTCTTAATCTTGTATTGTTTTATGAAGCTGTATTCAAGAGGCTACTTGTAGGGTGCTAGAAAAACAGCCAATTTCTACTCCTATTAAAAGAGGCTTCCACAGATTAATGTGGGTATCCATGAACATAAAAAAAACCCATGGAAAATCCTGTCCTGTTGGCCAGCTTTCTGCAGTATTCCTTCTATGTGACAGCACAAGCTTCGCACTTGCAGAGCAGTTAAAGGTACAAAGAGTATGTTCATATGGAGTAAGTAGTGTTTTGTTTCTCAAAGGAAGAAGAGTCCATGCTAACAGATGACATGGGGCACACAGAAGGAAAAGCAAATCCACATTCTAATGCGTCAGACTTGTCAAAAAGCTCAGTATCTCCAGAGAACAGCTGGACTCAAGACTTCCTGTTGTCAGACGGCGAGTGGGAAAACACAAGTGATGATGCCTGTTTCCTAGAAGCTGCTGAAGACGTGGAACTAGCTGAAGCTGCAGATGATAGTCTGAATTATGCCATGGAAGAAATCCCGGATGAAGTTCTTTTGGAAGCTTTAAGGAAGGAAGATACCTACACTAAAGAAGGCAGCTGAGCACAGGCCTGGCCAGCAATGAACGACACTCGTGTGTCGCCTGCTGGTGTGGAAGGTGCTGTGGGGTAGTTCACAAGCACCACTCCAGAGCTGTGAGACAAAGAATGCCTGGCTGAACTTCAACAGGCATGAGGAGACCATGGACCATTACGTGGGGGCTGAAGAGGACTGGTCTAAAAAACTCATAATGATTGCTGCTCCAAGCTTAGCACTTTTAATGCTCTTTGCTGTACAGTTTCTATTTTGTTAGTTTTATGTACAAGTTTTATTGAGAAGCCAACAAAGCAAACTTCTTCATTTCCATAAACAGTCTGATATAATTTATTTCAAATGCAAATTTAATAAAAAGATTTGTTGATTCATCTTTGTTCAACCAGAGTCTGTGTTCTCTTTACAAATATATTCGTCTCAAGATTAATACCTAACATTGTTCACAGAGTACAGAAACGTTTTATTACTTTGTGATCGCTATTTCCTTTAATTGATATCCTGAGACTATTTGACAATAGAAAGATACAATCTCTAAGTCACTGACTTCTTTTAAACACTGAACAAAATAGAGTAACAATTAAACAAGCTTTAAGCACTGACAATTCTAGTAACTGTTCCTACTGCATGTCAGAAGGTCTGAAAAAGACATTTAATTTTCCTTTCATCTCTGCTCTTTTTGTACAGCCAGAGCCTCTTCCAGCTTCATATTGATATTCTCAAAGTGCCTTTCTGCTCCTAGAATTCTCCGAGACTCCACCAGAAGAGCAGGGAGGCTGGAAGTTCCATACTGTTGATAAGGAAATAAAATTACAAGGCAACATTTTTAACTCTTGGACAGATCACTTACGTATCAGTATTTATTCTTCTTCTGTCTAAAATGGCACAACATGACTTTTAAAAGTGAACAACAGCCAAAATTAGAGCATCTTCTGAAATGTGAGGATTTTCCTTACATGTGGCAGGTGTGTAAGCCTTGTCCACAGAAAATACCATGCCAGGTCCTGGGTACAATGGGAACAAGTTCTAAGGCTACATGAGAAGTTACTCTGGTCATGAAATACCAGCACTGTTCTTACCATTAAATAGCTTACATGGAAGTGCCAGAGCTTTCCCTACTTTTCAACATCAGAAAAAATTAATTACTTCTGTCTCACTGTTAATCTTCAATTTCTATAAAAAAGTTACAACTAAGGACAACTGTTTCATTTCTATGTCCTTTTGAATTCCTGGACACTGAGAGCAAGGCAGCAGAATCCTCTCTGAAATACTTCAGCTTCTAACATGAGACCAAAAAAACAAGTGAGATGCTACAGTACAGGTCAGCAGTGATTCTGGAGTTGCTTCCACAAAGACAATTAACAAAATATTGCTACTTAAGAGAGGTTAATAAATACCTTTCATAAATTAAAATAAAAACATTAATAAAACTGAAACACATGCAGAATATGTACTTACTACCACTTTTGCTTTTGGGTTTTCTTCTCTATAATCCAAACAGTCTTGCCGTAGCTCCTTTAAATCAGTAATTAATTCAATTGTTTGCCTCAAGGAAGATTTCCTTTCCTGTACCTCAGCATATTCTCTTTGTAGTTGTGTCAGTTGCGGTTCAGCTCTGAAAAAAGATCAAGACTTTGATGCTTGCATCTGCATATTTATTGCATGAATAACTATGACCCTATTTCCTCTGAAGGAATTCTTAAAGGTTGGTCAGAAATACAAAACATAGGTTACAATAGGGTAGTGTTTAATTAGAACAAGCATATTACTTAAACGGGTATGAGTCCAAGTCCACCAAAAAGACGCAAACCTCTTTTGAGCCTGACAATTCTAGCCACTCTTTCTTAAGCATTTATGTTTTTCAAGTGTAGTTTTTTAAATACAAGGTGTTCTGCTTCTGCACACCCCCGCCTGCAAGCTCAGTTGTTCAGTGCTTACACTGAAGCATATCCAGGATCTACAAACCATCTACACCTCTGCTAAATAAGCTGGAGTGCTCGATCCATTAAAATAGCACTCTAAAAACTGAGCATCAACAGCCATTTCCATCCAACAGGGTTGCAGAAAAAAAGGTTTCTTAAAATGATCAAAGGATTAAAACACAACATACAAAAATGTGAAGACAGCTTTCACTCTGTGAGGAGGCTCAAACCATATTGAGGGATGACTTCAAATAGTTCTCTGAGCAAAGTCTGTCCACAGTATTACAAAGAAAAATGCCTCTCATGGCCATAGAGAAACGGTTTTTATGCTGCTTTTGCGGATCCCACAGTTCCCTACAGAGGTACCTTACAGGGTGTATGTTAAATGCAGCTTCAGTATAAAGCTTGTCACTAGCAACCCGAGGGATTTGGGCAAGTCTAATGGTTCTCCCAAAGAACACAATTCCTGTGGCGTGTATCTAAATGACACTTAAGATTAATGCCAAGTTAGAGAAGAGGAATTGTCTGGCCACGTGAGAAGGAAACAAACCATGTACTAAGAGCAACCCCTGCCAAACTGCAGAGGCAAAATACAATCTCCCACCTCAAAACAAAAGAAGTCCTCTGTATTACCTTTGTAAATTTATGATCCAGCACCTTTGCAATTCAAATCATAACACTGGTGTTCCTCCTATGAACATATGGTGTGAAACACCCTCCCAGTAACTAATTAGCTAAGAGAACTTGCAAGAATGACTGTCTAGGCAACTGAAGTATGTAAAGGAGAGGTTATTGTGAGCTTTTGTAAAAACAAAAAGCAAGACAGCAGTAGTTTCATCAAAAGAAAATGAAAGAACAAAAAAAGTTACTTTCCCTTCCGAGTTACAAAATACCAGACTCCTTGAGTTCTTCAGGCTATTATTGTGCATCGTTAGAAACACACCCAATTAGCTCTTCTCTGACTTGCACCAGTTGCTGCCTTTTCTTTTTGATGTTTGTTACTGCCTGAAATAAACAGTGAGCAAAGTCTGTGAAAACAGTTTCTAAAACTTCAAAGGCAAACAACTCAAATTTCATTCCCTTTTTTTAATCTGAGGTTTTATGCGGATTCTGATTGTGGAAAATTCGAAGACACCAGACCTGATAAATTGCCATATTTTACGTTTGTATTTTAAACACTTTAAAGCTTTTTAAAATGTCAAACTCTAATCTCCATCCAAAATTTCTCTTAAGAAACACCGGATTTACAAGCATACAAAAGGAGTTTGTGACATTTTGATTTCGAACATTATCAGCTCTAGGAGGTTTTAGTTTCAAAAATGCAAATACGAATGTATGTTCAGGACAATTGCCATAACTAAGTAAGTTTTATGTAATATAACATACCATTAAAAAAAAAAGTAACACCCAAAACTCACCACAAAATTAAATTTAGCAACTAAAAATTTAATTTTAAACAAATGTCTAAGAGGCAAGCTAAGGATAAATCTGAGTGGCTGTGAATGCCAGGTGTGTATTAAGATTTTCATTTTACATGCAGAGCAGCTTACCATATCATCTCAACTCAACAAGACTTTAGCATATTAATTGCTACTTCCCAGGATAAGCTTTGTTGACTTTATTTGTTACAGCTATTTTGCCATTGAAAAATTTGCAGAAGATGTTAATTTGGGCAGAAATCTAGACAGTGCCTAAGCTGCTCTTAAATCTCTCTTCTGTAAGGGCATTCACCTCTCCCTGATGAAACCACTGCAATATTTTTCTGCCCTTACACTAGTGCCTCCTCCTGTAAACATTCCTGCTGCATTTTCAGTGAATTACTGCTTGCTCTGAATGTAGAGAGGAACCATCTTCCTCTGAACAAAAATTCTGCATCTATTTAGGGAATGCAGTTGCCTGAGACTTCCCTTCTTTAAATTAAGCAACCCAATTCCATCCTCACAAGTTGCCATCTTTGCTGCTCTCCTAGATTTTATATTAATTTATGTTTCTTTAAGGTTAGCTTTCATTATTTAACTGGCTCTCCAGAGGCCTCATCATTACTCATTAAAAACATACCAAAAAGCCAAAAGAGAAATTGACATGCATAGATCTTACCCATCCTAATGTGCATTCCTTCTTTTTACACCATACAGCAGTATATATATGGAGTTTGCAATCCACCACATTTACTCAGATCTTTTCCAAAAAACCTCTGGAGGTTCCCTAACCTCTCTAGTTGTGCAGTTGATTCTGAGTACCGTACCCCTTTTTGTCAATTATTTTATTTCTTCCAGTCAAGTTCTCGACATTCCAATGCCCACAACTGTATGCAGTACAATCTAGGGATATATGTGTATTTACCTTAGCATTTTTTTTCTTCATATTCTTTAATTCCTGGACTCCTGCTATCTACAGAGAAGACAGAGAAGAATAATTAGATTGACTATGGATCTTGAGTTCATCACTATCCTCCTAAAAACATGGTTGCAAGAATTACTTTGGAATAACATAAAAAGCTATTTAAGAAACCAGCCCTGGTTCAAAGGGACATCACTGGTTGTGTATTGGTTCCTTCCTCTCTCCCTGTGCCAGATGAAAACTGTTGCACAAAAGGAGTTAGTGCAAGTAATACTCCTTGTACCAATTACTGTAATGCTACCTACCTTAATTTTTCTGTATCTTTATATGGATGTGTACATCTGGTAATTCTAACACTTGTTACCTCTAATGAGCCACTCAGAACTATAGCTTTAGTACTTACCCATAGTACTTGGCACAACTCCTGCAAAGTTCTGAGTTCATTTTACTCATCATAATCATCTTAATCTTTCCAGCCAATAAACTTATCACAGAATGGCTCAGGTTGGAAGGGACCACAGTGGGTCTTCTGGTCCAACCTCCCTGCTCAAGCAGGGTCACCCTAGAGCACATGGCACAGGATTGTGTCCAGATGGTTCTTGAATATCTTACACTTATGGTTATGTTCAAAACGTTAACTAAAAAAGGATGATTTTCCCTGGACTATGTTAGAGGCCTTACGCAGAAGTCACTGAGACAGCAAAAAATTAAATCATCAACCTTTTAAAACTCTAGTCCATGAGCTTTTAAACAGTGTTTGACATAGCTGTATGCTCATTTAAATTATGCAGCTCACCAGTTTTACTACATAATGATTTAGATACAACAAACACTTCAGGATTATTGGATGCTTCCCTGTTCTCAAAAGGTGACAACATTGCAAAGTACTTGCATGACAGCAGTGTTGTGTCTAGAGTCAATTCTCATGAAAGCCTGCACAGAGGCAGCCAATCATAACCTGTACACAACAAATTGTGTTTTCATATTACTTATACTGACAAGAGATTGGAACCTTTTACAGCTTATAAAATGAATGTGTAAAGGGAAATATAAAACCATAAGTACTTTAACCACAAAATTGATTTTATTTCTGGCATACTTACAAGATCAGTGATTTGGTCCTTGAAAGCAGAAGAAAAGTCATTGATAGCCTTTCTGCAAATGTTTGATTCTATGCTTTGTCTGGAGAAGTCAGAAGGACAAAACACAACCCATTTGGTTTAGTAAAGGGGAACTCTCCTCCAAACCCGTTCCTCTGAGTAACAAATAAAACTCAAAGCTAAGCAGTTAGACAACTGCAGATCTGTCATATACTAGCAATAGCTTCATTTCTACCTTGAAAAATATCAGCTGAGATGTGCTGTTCGTGTTTGGAAAAATATCAAATCCCTGGAGACCATGTCAAGATCACATGTGAAAAAACATTTGTATCAGAGAAACTTAATAATCATTAATATCAGAACATACCCATGCAATACTGATTCCCTAAAGGACAGCCCATTAGCAAAACCACAGGTATTCCTTTTTAAAACTTTGAATATCCAGTCATGGGAAAGCAGAATATTTACCTGTAATTTGCTGCTATCTTCTCAACTTCGGCCAGAACAACGTCCAGTTCTGTAATATCTCTAGGAGATCTCTTCAGCTCTTGGGGACACCAAACCTGTAGATAATGTGGGCTATCCACTGGAACAAAAGGATGAACATAAGCATTGCACAATTTAGGTACACAATGTAAAACAATAGAAAAATTATTGTGTCCACCATCAAAACAACCATCTAAAAGTTATTAATATTTTAACGTGAAATTTGAGAAGAGGGATATATGAATTATTTCATCTGTGTTTGGCTGAGCAACTATGATTGATTTATCTGGGAACACCTTAGAACTGGGATGATCAGTGATATGTAACTTAATTCTTATTCTTTATTGATCCAAGCAAGCCCAGGAACACATCAGTAAACTAAGTGATAAACTACATAGTGTACTGTAGATGTAATTTTTTGCGTTAAAAAACTATTAGCCTGAATTTGCACTTGCATTACTCAAAGAATCATGAGCTTTTATATTTGTATACATTATTTTATTAATACCATATATGCTTCAAAACCCCACTATACAGGAATACATTTCTTTAACCTTTGTAATACCATTATTAAACAATTCCACAAAAAGTTAAACCATGTTCCTTCACACACTCCCAGATGTAAATCTAGTACTAAAACGTGATGGGGTTCTGTTCAAAGGAAGCAAGATGACACAAGAGAAAGTTTCTTCCTACTGAAACCTGCCACTGTCTCAAGGGTCTTTACAGGGACAGCTGCGCCTGTGCTGGTCAGGGGCGCTCCAAATTCTGCCCCACAGCCGCTGCTCCAGGCTTCCAGACCAAGGAATGTACTGACACCTCTTACAACTCCATAGCCATGGCTCTAGCCTTCCCTCCAAAGGCAAACAGGTGACCTTAGAGGTACAATGCACACCTCTGCTTTACCCCTTCAGGGGAGGAATAGGCAAGGCCAGGGATGCAAACCATGGGGATCAAATAGGGGTCTATACCAAAACTGAAACGAAAACTTCCCTTTTTTAGAAGCACTATGCTGCTGCATTCCAGAAATGAAAATTGAGAAACTTAGGAAAAGCTATATGGGAGTTCTGAAAAGTCTACTGTACCAGAAGGATCTGATGTCTTCTCCTCTGAAGGCTGCTTCTTTTTTGCCTGGAACTGAGTAGTATTCAGAGTCTTCTGTGATACGAAAAGCAGATTAACTTCCAGAATAAACCCTAGGTTTACTCATCTGAACTCCTGAGAGATGGCGATTAGGCAGGATGCAGAAAGCATTTCCTGACTGAAACATCAGTAACATTTCCTTGGCCTGTTCCACCAGTCCCAGCGCAGTGGTCACCCTGCTGCGGGACAGCGGCTGCACTGGCCACTGACCTGTCAGCCACTGGCCCTGCAGGGCTGGAGACATCCTAAGGAGCTTAAGGACCCTCAGTTCAGCACAGTCATTGCCCAGGATTAACATTTCTCTGATCAACAGTGTTTGCTCACCTTTCTTTTCACCCACATCCTGTCCCAATCCTTTCTCTGCTCTGACTACTTTGTGACACCAACAGCCCTTCTACAAGAGTGCTGCAGGCATCCAGCCTGCTGATGAAAGACTAACACTCTGTACTGAGTGTACAATCCCAGTAAATTTCAATACGTAAAAACCTCTTGTTCCAACTACTGCTCAGCTGCTTTCATCATAGGTTACTTTCTTGAGCCTGCAGACAGTTAACTCCCCCTGTATGGCTGGCAGCTAAGTGGGCCAAAAGCATTTTACACTAATTGTGGAGTAAGTGTGGAAATACACTCATTCAAAACTGAATGGCTTTTAATTCTAACACATATTCAAAATTAATTTTATCAGTATTATTTTTCCCATAAATCTGTTTTGCTTCAATACCAAACAAATACAAAGGATCCATATTGCATCTAACACGCTATTCCTTGAGAAAATATAGTCTAGATACGAAGAATGTATTTGAAAAAAGGAAAGAACATACTCCCAAACGAGCAAGAGAACAGGCTACAGGATCCAGGAACACCTGGCTGTTATATTCCTTGTTGACATGATGACTTGCAGCTTTAAGCATGTCACTTTGCCATCTCACAGGAATACCCTGAGGATTATTTTGGATACAATTAAGTACTAAGGCAGTAACTAAGAAACAAACAGAAGGTCTTCCTCTCCCCCCACCCTCTAATGCAGGCATGGCATGAAGTAAACTAAAATTAAATTGACTGATAATACTCATGCAATGTTTTCTGTACCACGGTCTCCTTAAGGAGTTCCTCTCCAGCACCAGCTGTGTTGAATTTCCGAGCATCACCATTGGAAGGCTTTGAGTGACGTGGTTTTTTACTGGGAAAAGAAAAACACACGCTACTGCCCTCTGGGAAAGAATGATCGTCAACAATATGCACAACAAAACCTTGTGTTTTGGGGAACACTTTGTACAGCTATGTCTCATATGAGTTCTAGTAAAGTAAATTTGATTTAACAGATGAGAAATATACTAAAATTTGAATTAAAATATTTTAAAAATAATTTTCTTTGTTACATATAAATGAACTAGAACGTTTTTCCCTTTTAATCTAAAAACCTAAAGATTAAACTAAAGGCTGACAATTTTTTTTTTTCCACCAGACCTTCTGTCTGTATTTTGCCTTTGTGGTGCCGAAACACAACTGAGTGACGCGTTTTGTGACTGTTCCTCTCCATAAGCATCCACAGCAGTACTGTGCAAAGGGTGATCTATAAAGAACAGAAAATAAACTGTATGAACACTGCTCCCATTTTTTAAGGCAAAGAGCACTGCCTGCCATTAAGCATTTAGTTAGAATATTTGTGGTTTGCTAACTAATACAAAGGAAGTTCTCATTACAAGTATTATTTGAGGATTATGAAAAAATATACAGTGAAAAGTTTCATAGTTTCTGTACCCATCCACCTGCTGTTTCTTTCCAAACCCAAACCAAAGGTAGCTCAGCATGTACTCATGGCATAGAGCAAGCAAAATACTTGGTACAGTTTGTTTCAAGTCTCTCTTTGCTATGGCAGACGTAAACCTTCTACACATTTAAACAACTACTTTCTTATTTTTTTTAATATAGATTTTAAGCTGCTTTAGCAGATGCTATAAGAAGGCAATGATTGCTACTAAAGAGTATTTGTAAATGTAGAATTCTTGAAGGTAGCTGCCAAAATAGATTAGAACTCTGAGAAATTTAAGGTTTTAGCATGCCTTCCATAGTATAAATTTTTTTCAAGCACATTGACAAAAGATTTTTGTGTTAGTTTACATTACTGTCAGAGGGAATACTTTTTATAGTCTAAATACATACCACAGAAATAAGGAAAAGTGTTTTCCATTTTGCAGCCTTGCCTTATAAACAACCCTTTTGCTAAATTGTTTTTTATAGCTCATTTTCAATGCTGTTCCTAGTAGTCACATTTATATTTCCATAATTTGCTCAGAGTAGTAACTATTACAGTTGAGAAACAGCTCTTAACATTTTCTCCACAGCTTCTAATTACATCGTTTTTCAAAAAAACCCAAACATATATATACAGATAAATGTAACAGAGGACTCCACACAGGAGCATCTACTCCATCTAAATTGATTCTCTTCCTGTGTATTGAGGCTTCATTACACAAGTCCAATACAAAGCATGGAAGTGATTTTAATCCTTCATCAAAAATTGTACAGTTTGGTGTTATTTTTTCAAGTAACATTTGAAAGTGGCAGAATGACATCCCTGAGCACGTCCAAGTTTGCTGCCATGAATACTCTCACAATGGCAAAAATTTCACTTCATAATTTGTGTAATTTAATAAAGAATAAGTTAAAGATACTGAACTTTGGTTTTTAACTGTAAGTTCTTACACAACTGCAATATTATGATATGTGAAATTCTACAATTCAGACTATAAACGTGGAAAGCCAGTATTGTTCCACTGACTTTTATTTGCACATACTACAGCATTATTCTTGTTACTTCCTATATTATTGAAAATAACACAAAATCCCGTCTTGTCTCTCCTATTCCTTTCTTTCTCTTGAAAAGAACCAAAACCTGGGTAAGCACTGAAGTATTTTGCCCATGTGGTTCGTTTGTGAAAAGCATACATTAATGACATTCAAGTTAATACTAACCAAAGGAATCATCAAGCTCCTCAAGCTGATTTGTTCCTGGTACCTTCAATATCCTTGAGACATCTGGTTCCTCAAAAGGAACAGATTTCCAACGAAGATTGGAGTTGGCTTTGTGGTCCTGGATGGGTATGAGATTAAGAGCCAGTTTATCCAGCTTTTTTGAGTGTACAACAGCTTAAATATGACAATGACTTCCAAGAACATTTGACTAGAAATACATTTAACCAGAACCATACCAACTCCTGAGCTATAGCATAAGGACTTGAAGCACATTTTTCCCTCAGGATATAGGTTTTTCCCCCTAAGAGAAGTGATGGTATAAAACATGTATATTCTGCTGTTTGATACTGTGTTCTACTGCAAGCTTTATCTTATTTCATAAAACTGTACAAGCATAGAAATCTTATAACACTCTAATACCTGGTTTCTAAGATCTGTAGTATTTTTCTTTTTAGGCATTAAAATATTTCTTCTTTCATCCTATATCATCTATTCTATTCCATCCTTGTCCAATTTAATTACTTTCACTTTAAGAAACTGAAAAGCGATAGTGTAACTTCTGATACAAAAGTGGAATTTATAAATCAAGGATTACAGAGACACTTCTGTAAAGCAGAAGGGTAAGTGAGAACGACACTAGTTTACAAAACAGTTGTGGAAACAGTCATGTGCCATTCACACCACGTGAGACTGACTTTCCTCACTCATTTCTGTGCGTACCTGTAGGGTGAATTATAACCAGAAAAAACTGACTTCTGCAGCTTTTTCATTTTCCCAGTGCTTAGCATTGCCCCAGCATTTCTGTTATGGTACCAAGTATAATCATCAACTACATTCTCTATAAATCTTCTTTTATGAGACTGTTTTTAAACTTTTGCCTGTTTGAAAGTCAATGGTCCATTTTGTGCTACTCCTACACGGAAAAAAGAAAACCCCACGGCAGCACCCCAAGGCCGCCCCAGCAGGGACTGCACAGCAGTTCCCAGTGCAAAGTAAGCCCCGCATTAACCCCTGTGTATCCACCTCTGGAGACAACGCCCTGACTGCACAGTAACACAACACAGAATCACAGAATATCCTGCACTGGAAGGGACCCACAAGGATCAAGGCCCTGCACAGGACACCCCAAGAGTCACACTGTGTGCCTGAGAGTACTGTCCAAACAGTCCTTGAACTCCGTCAGGCTCGGTGCTGTGACCACTTCCCTGGGGAGCCTATTCAGTACCCAACCACCCTCTGGGTGAAGAATCTTTTTCTAATATCCAACCTAAACCTCCCCGACACAGCTTTCATGCGGCTCCCTTTGGTCCTGTCACTGGTCAGCAGACAGAAGAGATCAGTGTCGGCCCCTGCAATTCCCCCGGTGAGAAAGCTGAGACCACGATGAGGTCTCCCCTCAGTCTCCAGCTGAACAGACCAAGTGACCTCAGCCCTCCTCACACGGCTTCCCTCACGGCCTTTCACCCTCTTCCTTGCCCTCCTTTGAACACTCTCTACAAAAACAAAACACGGGCTGTTTGAATTCTGCCCAACCTAGCAAAACTTACCTTTAGCTTAGAGCTGGTATGATTCTTCTTTGGTGGCATTTCACTGTTTATTATATGCTGCTGAATAACAAACCGAGGATAAAACTGCCCCCGATACAAATCAGCTTTCTCTGTGTCTGTACTTGGGAGAGAACGAGAAATCTTTGTTACTTTAAGCTATTCTTTGTTACTTCAAGCTATTACGCTCAGCTCACTTCAAAAGCAGTAAAACTCACTTCCTTAGCCCAGACTGACGTAGAGCTTATATATTTCTGTACGGATGGATGTATATAGCACGTATCAGTGAGCCAGGCACATGAAAAAGACAAAGCGCGACGCTGCAGTTCACGGCTGTACCTTCGCTCCGCTGCCGCAGCTCCCCTCCCGCAGGCGCCCCAGGACCCCCGTCCCCGCCGGGGCCCTCAGGGCACCTCCGCTTCCCGCCGCCTTTGAAAGC